>JAUNZM010002516.1:0-13323 GCA_033459285.1 Clamator glandarius | reverse complement strand
ATCTAGAAGGGTCAGGGGGCTTTTAGAAGGATCCGGGGAGGGTCTAGAAGGGCCTGGGGGCTTTTAGAAGGGTCCTGGGGGGCTCTAGCAGGGTCTGGGAGCTTTTAGAAGGGTCCTGGGCGGCTCTGGAAGGGTCTGGGGGCTTTTAGAATGGTCCTGGGGGGCTCTAGAAGGGTCTGGGGAATTTTAGAAGGGTCCTGGGGGCCTCTAGAAGGGTCTGGGGGCTTTTAGATGCTTCCTGGGGGGCTCTAGAATGGTCTGGGGGCATTTAGAAGGGTTCTGAGGGGCTGTATAAGGTTCTGGGGGCTTTTAGAATGATCCGGGGACGGTCCAGAATGGTCTGGGTGCTTTTTGAAGGATCCTAGGGGACTCTAGAATGGTCTGGGGTCTTTTAGAAGGGTCCTGTGGGGCTCTAGAAGGGTCTGGGGGCTTTTAGAAGGGTCCTGATGCGCTCTAGAAGGGTCTGGGGGCTTATAGAAGGGTCCTGGGGGCCTCTAGAAGGGTCTGGGGGCCTTAAGATGGGGCCTGGGTGCCTCTAGAAGGGTCTGGGAGGTTTTAGAAGGGTCCTGGGGGGCTCTAGAAGGGTCTGGGGGCTTTTAGAAGGGCCCTGGGGGGATCTAGAAGGGTCTGGGTGCTTTTATAAGGGTCCTGGGGGGCTCTAGAAGGTTCTGGGGGCTTTCAGAAGGGTCCAGGAGGACTCTAGAAGGGTCTGGGGGCTTTTAGAAGGGTCCAGGCGGCCTCTAGAAATGTCTGGGTGCTTTTAGAAGGGTCCTGGTGGGCTCTAGAAGAGTCTGGGAGCTTGTAGAAGGGTCCTCGGGGGCTCTAGAAGGGTCTGGGGCTTTTAGAATGGTCCTGGGGGGCTCTAGAAATGTCTGGGGTCTTTTAGAATGGTCCTTGGTGTATCTAGAAGGGTCTGGGGGCTTGTAGAAAGGTCCTGGGTGGCTCTAGAAGGGTCTGGGTGCTTTTAGAAGGGTCCTGGGGGTCTCTAGAAGGGTCTGGGGGCTTTTAGAAGGGTCCTGGGAGGTTTTAGAAGGGTCTGGGGGCTTTTAGAAGGGTCCTGGGATGCTCTAGAAGGTTCTGGGGGTTTTAGAAGGGTCCTGGGTGTCTCTAGAAGGGTCTGGCGGCTTTTAGAATGGTCCTGGGGGGCTCTAGAATGGTCTGAGTGCTTTTAGAAGGGTCCTGGGATCCTCTAGAATGGTCTAGGGGTTTTTAGAAGGGTCCGGGGGGGCTCTAGAAGGGTCTGGCGGCTTTTAGAAGGGTCCTGGGGTGCTCTAGAAGGGACGGGGGAGCTTAAGAGGGGCACTGGGGCCTCTAGAAGGGTCTGGAGGCTTTTAGAAGGGTCCTGGGGGGCTCTAGAAGGGTCTGGGGGCTTTTAGAATGGTCCTGGGGGGCTCTAGATGGGTCTGGTTGCTTTTATAGGGCCCTGGGAGGATCTAGAAGGGTCTGGGGGCTTTTAGAAGGGTCCTGGGGACCTCTAGAAGGGTCTGGGCGCCTCAAGATGGGCCCTGGGTGACTCTAGAAGGGTCTGGGGGCTTTTAGAAGGGTCCTGGGGGGCTCTAGAAGGGTCTGGGGGCTTTTAGAAGGGTCCTGGGGGGCTCTAGAAGGGTCTAGGTGCTTTTAGAATGGTCCTGGGGGGCTCTAGAAGGGACGCGGTGCCTAAAGAGGGGCCCTGGGAGGCTCTAGAAGGGTCTGGGGGATTTTAGATGGGTCCAGGGGGGCTCTAGCAGGGTCTGGGGGCTTTTAAAAAGGTCTTGGGGGTCTCTAGATATGTCTGGGGGATTTTAGAAGGATCCTGGGAGGGTCTAGAAGTGTCTGCGGCCTTTTAGAATGGTCCTGGGGGCCTCTAGAAAAGTCTGGGACCTTTTAGAATGGTCCTGGGAGGATCTAGAAGGGTCTGGGGTATTTTAGAAGGATCCGGGGAGGGTCTAGAAGGGTCTGGGGGCTTTTAGAAGGGTCCTGGGGGGCTCTAGAAGGGTCTGGGTAATTTTAGAAGGGTCCTGGGGGCCTCTAGATGGTTCTGTGGGCTTTTATATGGGGCCTGGGGGGCTCTAGAAGGGTCTGGGGGCATTTAGAATGATCCGGGGACGGTCTAGAAGGGTCTGGGTGATTTTTGAAGGATCCTAGGGGGCTCTAGAAGGGTCTGGGGTCTTTTAGAAGGGTCCTGGGGGGCTCTAGAAGGGTCTGGGGGCTTTTAAAATGGTCCTGGAAGGCTCTAAAAGGGTCTGGGTGCTTTTAGAAGGGTCCTGGGGGGCTCTAGAAGGGTTTGGGGGCTTTTAGAAGGGTCCTGGGGGCCTCTAGAAAGGTCTAGGGGCTTTTAGAAGGGTCCTGGGGGGCTCTAGAAGGGTCTGGGGGCTTTAAGAAGGGTCCTGGTGTGCTCTAGAAGGGACGGGGGGGCTTAAGAGGGGCCCTGGGGCCTCTAGAAGGGTTAGGGGGAATTTAGAAGGGTCCTGGGGGGCTCTAGAAGGGTCTGGGGGCTTTTAGAAGGGTCCTGGGGGACTCTAGAAGCGTCTGGGGGCTTTTAGAAGGGTCTTGGGGGGTTCTAGAAGGGTCTGGGGTCTTTTAGAAGGGTCCTGGGTCCTCTAGAAGGGTCTTGGGACTTTTAGAAGGGTCCTGGGAGGCTCTAGAAGGGTCTGGAGGATTTTAGAAAGGTCCTGGGCGGCTCTAGAAGGGTCTGGGGGCTTTTAGAAGGATCCGGGGAGGGTCTAGAAGGGTCTGGGGGCTTTTAGATGGTTCCTTGGGGGCTCTAGAAGGGTCTGGGGGCTTTTAGAAGGGTCCTTGGGGGCTCTAGAAGAGTCTGGGGGTTTTAGAAGGGTCCTGGGGGCCTCTAGAAGGGTCTTGGGGCTTTTAGAAGGGTCCTGGGAGGCTCTAGAAGGGTCTGGAGGCTTTTAGAAGGATCCGGGGAGGGTCTAGATTGGTCTGGGTTCTTTTAGAAGGGTCCTGGGGGGCTCTAGAAGGGTCTGGAGGATTTTAGAAGGGTCCTGGGGGGCTCTAGAAGGGTCTGGAGGCTTTTAGAAGGATCCGGAGAGGGTCTAGATTGGTCTGGGTTCTTTTAGAAGGGTCCTGGGGGGCTCTAGAAGGGTCTGGAGGATTTTAGAAGGGTCCTGGGGGACTCTAGAAGGGTCTGGGGGCTTTTAGAAGGATCCGGGGAGGGTCTAGAAGGGTTTGGGGGCTTTTAGAATGGTCCTGGTGGCCTCTAGAAGAGTCTGGGGCATTTTAGATGGGTCCTGGGGGGCTCTAGAATGGTCTGGAAGCTTTTAGAAGGGTCCTGGGGGGCTCTAGAAGGGTCTGGGGTATTTTAGAATGATCCGGGGACGGTCTAGAAGGGTCTGGGTGCTTTTTGAAGGATCCTAGGGGGCTCTAGAAGGGTCTGGGGTCTTTTAGAAGGGTCCTGGGGGGCTCTAGAAGGGTCTGGGGGCTTTTAGAATGGTCCTGGGAGGCTCTAGAAGGGTCTGGGTGCTTTTAGAAGGGTCCTGGGCGTCTCTAGAAGGGTCTGCGTGCTTTTAGTAGGGTCCTGGTTGCCTCTAGAAGGGTCTGGGGTCTTTCAGAAGTGTCCTGGGCGCCTCTAGAAGGGTCTGGGTGCTATTAGAAGGGTCCGGGGGGGCTCTAGAAGGGTCTGGGTGCTATTTGAAAGGTCCTGGGGGGCTCTAGAAGGGTCTGGGGGCTTTTAGAATGGTCCTGGGGTGCTCTAGAAGGGTCTGGGGGCTTTTAGTATGGTCCTGGGGGGATCTAGAAGGGTCTGGGGGCTTTTAGAAGGGTCCTGGGGTCCTCTAGAAAGGTCTCGGTGCTTTTAGAATGATCCAGGGAGGGTCTAGAAGGGTCTGGGGGCTTTCAGAATTGTCCTGGGTGCCTCTAGAAGGGTCTGGGTGCTATTAGAAGGGTCCGGGGGGCTCTAGAAGGGTCTGGGTGCTATTTGAAGGGTCCTGGGGGTCTCTAGAAGGGTCTGGGGGCTTTTAGAATGGTCCTGGGGTGCTCTAGAAGGGTCTGGGGGCTTTTAGAAGAGTCTTTAGTGGCTCTAGAAGGGTCTGGTGGCTTTTGGAATGGTCCTGGGTGGCTCTAGAAGGGTCTGGGGACCTTTAGAGGGGCCCTGGGGTCCTCTAGAATGGTCTGGGTGATTTTAGAAGGGTCCTGGCAGCTCTAGAAGGGTCTGGGTGCTTTTAGAAGGGTCCTGGGGGGCTCTAGAAGGGTCTGGGGGCTTTTAGAAGGGTCCTGGGTTCCTCTAGAAGGGTCTCGGTGCTTTTAGAAGGATCTGGGTATGGTCTAGAAGGGTCTGGGGGCTTTTGGAAGGGTCCTTGGGGGCTCTAGAATGGTCTGGGGCCTTTGTACTTAGCTGGCAGATGAGACACCCTGATCAAGCAGGTGCTTTTCCCAGGCCAGGCTCATCCTTTGCACTCCGGGTTTCCTGACCCCTGCGAATTCCTCAAATGTGCAAAATTAAAATTTTTGCTCTAGAAGCACCCAGACCCTTCTAGAGCCCCCCAGGAACCTTCTAAAAGCACCCAGACACGTCTAGAGCCCCCAGGAACATTCTAAAAGCCCCCAGACACTTTTAGAGCCCCCAGTGTGCTTCTCAAAGCCCCCGGACTTTCTAGAGCCCCCCAAAACCTTATAAAGGCCCCCAAAATCTTATACAGCCCCCCAGGCCCTACTAAACCCCATTAGGACCCTTCTACAATAACCTAGACCCTTCTAGAGCCACCGAGGACCCTTCTAAAAGACCCCAGACCCTTCCGGAGCCCCTTAGGAACATTTTTAGAGACCCTAGACCTTCCTAGATCCTTCAAGGACTCTTCTAAAAGCCCCCAGATACTTCTAGGGGTTAGAGGCAGGGTTAGGGTTAGGGTTAGGGTTAGGGTTAGGGTTAGGGTTAGGGTTAGGGTTAGGGTTAGAGTTAGGGTTAGGGTTAGGGTTAGGGTTAGGGTTAGAGTTAGGGTTAGGGTTAGGGTTAGGGTTAGGGTTAGGGTTAGGGTTAGGGTTAGGGTTAGGGTTAGGGTTAGGGTTAGGGTTAGGGTTAGGGTTAGGAACCTTTTTTAGCCCTACAGGCCCCATCTAAAAGCACTAAGACCATTCAACATCCCCTCAGGACCCTCCTAACTGTCCTCAGATACTTCTAGAGGCCCCCAGGACCCTCCTAAAAGACCCCAGACCCTTCTAGAGCCCCCCAGGACCATTCTAAAAGCACCCAGACCCTTCTAGAGCCCCCCAGGACCATTCTAAAAGCCCCCAGATCCTTGCAGAGCCCACCAAATCCCTTCTAAAAGACCCCAGACCCTTCTAGAGGCCCCCAGGACCATTCTAAAAGCACCCAGACCTTTCTAGATGCCACCAGGACCATTCTAAAAGCACCCAGACCCTTCTAGAGCCTCCCAGGACCCTTCTAAAATCACTCAGACCCTTCTAGAGCCCCCCAGGACCCTTCTAAATGCCCCCAGACCATTCTAGAAGCCCCCAGGACCCTTATAAAAGACCCCAGACCCTTCTAGAGCAATCCAGGACCCTTCTGAAAGTACCCAGACCCTTCTAGAGCCCCCCAGGACCATTCTAAATGCCACCAGACCCATCTAGAGCCCCCCAGGACTCTTCTAAAAGCCTCCAGACCCTTCTAGACGCCCCCAGGACCCTTCTGAATGCCCCCAGACCCTTCTAGAGCACCCCAGGACCCTTCTAAAAGACTCCAGACCCTTCTAGAGGCCCCCAGGACTCTTCTGAAAGCCTCCAGACCTTTCTAGAGCTCCCCAGGACCCTTCTAAAAGCACCCAGACCCTTCTAGAGCCCCCCAAGACCCTTCTAAAAGCACCCAGACCCTTCTAGAGGCCCCCAGGACTCTTCTGAAAGCCCCCAGACCTTTCTAGAGCTCCCCAGGACCCTTCTAAAAGCACCCAGACCCTTCTAGAGCCTCCCAGGACCCTTCTAAAAGCACCCAGACCCTTCTAGAGCCCCACAGGACCCTTCTAAAAGCCCCCAGACCCTTCTAGACCCTCCCCGAATCCTTCTAAAAGCACCCAGACCCTTCTAGAGCCTCCCAGGACCCTTCTAAAATCCCGCAGACATTTCTAGTGGCCCCCACGACCCTTCTAAAAGACCCCAGAGCTTTCTAGATGCCCCCAGGACCATTCTAAAAGCCCTAACACCCTTCTAGAGCCCCCCAGGAAACTTCTAAGAGCCCTCAGACCCTTCTAGAGGCCCCCAGGACCCTTCTAAAAGCCCCCAGACCCTTCTAGAGCCCCCAAAATCCCTTCTAAAAGCCCCCAGACCCTTCTAGATGCCACCAGGACCCTTCTAAAAGTCCCCAGAGCCTTCTAGATGCCCCCAGGACCCTTCTAAAAGCGCTAACACCCTTCTAGAGCCCCCCAGGAGCCTTCTAAGAGACCCCAGACCCTTCTAGAGGCCCCAGTACCCTTCTAAAAGCCTCCAGACCCTTCTAGAGCCTCCCCGGATCCTTCTAAAATCCTCCAGACATTTGTAGAGCCCCCCAGGACCCTTCTAAAAGACCCCAGACCCTTCTAGAGGCCCCCAGGACCCTTCTAAAAGCACCCAGACCCTTCTAGAGCCCACCAGGACCCTTCTGAAAGTCCCCAGACCCTTCTAGAGCCCCCCAGGACCATTCTAAATGCCCCCAGACACTTCTTGAGGCCCCCAGGACTCTTCTGAAAGCCCCCAGACCTTTCTAGAGCTCCCCAGGACCCTTCTAAAAGCCCCCAGACCCTTCTAGAGCCCCCCAGGACCCTTCTAAAAGACCCCAGACCCTTCTAGACCCTCCCCGAATCCTTCTAAAAGCACCCAGACACTTCTAGAGCCTCCCAGGACACTTCTAAAATCCCTCAGACACTTCTAGTTGCCCCCAGGACCCTTCTAAAAGCCCCCAGAGCCTTCTAGATGCCCCCAGGACCCTTCTAAAAGCCCTAACACCCTTCTAGAGCCCCCCAGGAGCTTTCTAAGAGCCCCCAGACCCTTCTAGAGGCCCCAGGACCCTTCTAAAAGCACCCAGACCCTTCTAGATCCTCCCCGTATCCTTCTAAAAGCACCCAGACCCTTGTAGAACCCCCCCAAATCCCTTCTAAAAGCCGCCAGACCCTTCTAGAGCCTCCCCAGATCCTTCTAAAATCCTCCAGACATTTGTAGAGCCCCCCAGGACCCTTCAAAAAGCCCCCAGACCATTCTAGAAGCCCCTACGACCCTTCTAAAAGCCCCCAGACCATTCTAGAGCAACCCAGGACTCTTCTAAAAGCCTCCAGACCCTTCTACAGCCCCCCAGGACCATTCTAAATGCCACCAGACCCTTCTAGAGCCCCCCAGGACTCTTCCAAAAGCACCCAGACCCTTCTAGAACCCCACAGGACCCTTCTAAAAGCCCCCAAACCCTTCTAGACCCTCCCCGAATCCTTCTAAAAGCACCCAGACCCTTCTAGAGCCTCCCAGGACCCTTCTAAAATCCCGCAGACATTTCTAGTGGCCCCCACGACCCTTCTAAAAGACCCCAGAGCTTTCTAGATGCCCCCAGGACCATTCTAAAAGCCCTAACACCCTTCTAGAGCCCCCCAGGAAACGTCTAAGAGCCCCCAGACCCTTCTAGAGCCCCCCAGGACCATTCTAAATGCCACCAGACCCATCTAGAGCCTCCCAGGACTCTTCTAAAAGCCTCCAGACCCTTCTACAGGCCCCCAGGACCCTTCTGAATGCCCCCAGACCCTTCTAGAGCACCCCAGGACCCTTCTAAAAGACTCCAGACCCTTCTAGAGGCCCCCAGGACTCTTCTGAAAGCCCCCAGACCTTTCTAGAGCTCCCCAGGACCCTTCTAAAAGCACCCAGACCATTCTAGAGCCCCCCAAGACCATTCTAAAAGCACCCAGACCCTTCTAGAGGCCCCCAGGACTCTTCTGAAAGCCCCCAGACCTTTCTAGAGCTCCCCAGGAAACTTCTAAAAGCACCCAGACCCTTCGAGAGTCCACAAGGACCATTCTAAAAGCCCCCAGACCCTTCTAGAGCCCCACAGGACCCTTCTGAAAGTCCCCAGACGCTTCTAGAGCCCCCCAGGACCATTCTAAATGCCCCCAGTCCCATCTAGAGCCCCCCAGGACTCTTCTAAAAGCCTCCAGACCCTTCTAGACGCCCCCAGGACCCTTCTGAATGCCCCCAGACCCTTCTAGAGCCCCCCAGGACCCTTCTAAAAGCCTCCAGACCCTTCTAGAGGCCCCCAGGACTCTTCTGAAAGCCCCCAGACCTTTCTAGAGCTCCCCAGGACCCTTCTAAAAGCACCGAGACCCTTCTAGAGCCCCCCAAGACCCTTCTAAAAGCACCCAGACCCTTCTAGAGGCCCCCAGGACTCTTCTAAAATCCCGCAGACATTTCTAGTGGCCCCCACGACCCTTCTAAAAGACCCCAGAGCTTTCTAGATGCCCCCAGGACCATTCTAAAAGCCCTAACACCCTTCTAGAGCCCCCCAGGAAACGTCTAAGAGCCCTCAGACCCTTTTAGAGGCCCCCAGGACCCTTCTAAAAGCCCCCAGACCCTTGTAGAGCCCCCCAGGACCATTCTAAATGCCACCAGACCCATCTAGAGCCTCCCAGGACTCTTCTAAAAGCCTCCAGACCCTTCTACAGGCCCCCAGGACCCTTCTGAATGCCCCCAGACCCTTCTAGAGCCCCCCAGGACCCTTCTAAAAGCCTCCAGACCCTTCTAGAGGCCCCCAGGACTCTTCTGAAAGCCCCCAGACCTTTCTAGAGCTCCCCAGGACCCTTCTAAAAGCACCCAGACCATTCTAGAGCCCCCCAAGACCATTCTAAAAGCACCCAGACCCTTCTAGAGGCCCCCAGGACTCTTCTGAAAGCCCCCAGACCTTTCTAGAGCTCCCCAGGACCCTTCTAAAAGCACCCAGACCCTTCTAGAGCCCCCCAGGACTCTTCTAAAAGCACCCTGACCCTTCTAGAGCCCCACAGGACCCTTCTAAAAGCCCCCAGACCCTTCTAGACCCTCCCCGAATCCTTCTAAAAGCACCCAGACCCTTCTAGAGCCCCCCAGGAGCTTTCTAAGAGCCCCCAGACCCTTCTAGAGCACCCCAGGACCCTTCTAAAAGACTCCAGACCCTTCTAGAGGCCCCCAGGACTCTTCTGAAAGCCCCCAGACCTTTCTAGAGCTCCCCAGGACCCTTCTAAAAGCACCCAGACCCTTCTAGAGCCCCCCAAGACCCTTCTAAAAGCACCCAGACCCTTCTAGAGGCCCCCAGGACTCTTCTGAATGCCCCCAGACCTTTCTAGAGCTCCCCAGGACCCTTCTAAAAGCACCCAGACTCTTCCAGAGCCCCGCAGGACCCTTCTAAAAGCACCCAGACCCTTCTAGAGCCCCACAGGACCCTTCTAAAAGCCCCCAGACCCTTCTAGACCCTCCCCGAATACTTCTAAAAGCACCCAGACCCTTCTAGAGCCTCCCAGGACCCTTCTAAAATCCCGCAGACATTTCTAGTGGCCCCCACGACCCTTCTAAAAGACCCCAGAGCTTTCTAGATGCCCCCAGGACCATTCTAAAAGCCCTAACACCCTTCTAGAGCCCCCCAGGAAACTTCTAAGAGCCCTCAGACCCTTCTAGAGGCCCCCAGGACCCTTCTAAAAGCCCCCAGACCCTTCTAGAGCCCCCAAAATCCCTTCTAAAAGCCCCCAGACCCTTCTAGATGCCACCAGGACCCTTCTAAAAGTCCCCAGAGCTTTCTAGAGCCCCCCAGGACCATTCTAAATGCCCCCAGTCCCATCTAGAGCCCCCCAAGACTCTTCTAAAAGCCTCCAGACCCTTCTAGACGCCCCCAGGACCCTTCTGAATGCCCCCAGACCCTTCTAGAGCACCCCAGGACCCTTCTAAAAGACTCCAGACCCTTCTAGAGGCCCCCAGGACTCTTCTGAAAGCCCCCAGACCATTCTAGAGCTCCCCAGGACCCTTCTAAAAGCACCGAGACCCTTCTAGAGCCCCCCAAGACCCTTCTAAAAGCACCCAGACCCTTCTAGAGGCCCCCAGGACTCTTCTGAATGCCCCCAGACCTTTCTAGAGCTCCCCAGGACCCTTCTAAAAGCACCCAGACCCTTCTAGAGCCCCCCAGGACCCTTCTAAAAGCACCCAGACCCTTCTAGAGCCCCACAGGACCCTTCTAAAAGCCCCCAGACCCTTCTAGACCCTCCCCGAATCCTTCTAAAAGCACCCAGACCCTTCTAGACCCTCCCCGGATCCTTCTAAAATCCTCCAGACCTTTGTAGAGCCCCCCAGGACCCTTCTAAAAGCACCCAGACCCTTCTAGACCCTGCCCGGATCCTTCTAAAAGCACCCAGACCCATCTGGATCCTCCCAGGATCCTTCTAAAAGCCCCCAGACCCTTCTAGAGTCCACAAGGACCCTTCTAAAAGCCCCCAGACCCTTCTAGAGCACCCCAGGACCCTTCTAAAAGACTCCAGACCCTTCTAGAGGCCCCCAGGACTCTTCTGAAAGCCCCCAGACCTTTCTAGAGCTCCCCAGGACCCTTCTAAAAGCACCGAGACCCTTCTAGAGCCCCCCAAGACCCTTCTAAAAGCACCCAGACCCTTCTAGAGGCCCCCAGGACTCTTCTGAATGCCCCCAGACCTTTCTAGAGCTCCCCAGGACCCTTCTAAAAGCACCCAGACTCTTCTAGAGCCCCCCAGGACCCTTCTAAAAGCACCCAGACCCTTCTAGAGGCCCCCAGGACTCTTCTGAAAGCCCCCAGACCTTTCTAGAGCTCCCCAGGAAACTTCTAAAAGCACCCAGACCCTTCTAGAGCCCCCCAGGACCCTTCTAAAAGCCCCCAGACCCTTCTAGAGCCCCCCAGGACCCTTCTGAAAGTCCCCAGACGCTTCTAGAGCCCCCCAGGACCATTCTAAATGCCCCCAGTCCCATCTAGAGCCCCCCAAGACTCTTCTAAAAGCCTCCAGACCCTTCTAGACGCCCCCAGGACCCTTCTGAATGCCCCCAGACACTTCTAGAGCCCCCCAGGACCCTTCTAATAGCCTCCAGACCCTTCTAGAGGCCCCCAGGACTCTTCTGAAAGCCCCCAGACCTTTCTAGAGCTCCCCAGGACCCTTCTAAAAGCACCGAGACCCTTCTAGAGCCCCCCAAGACCCTTCTAAAAGCACCCAGACCCTTCTAGAGGCCCCCAGGACTCTTCTGAAAGCCCCCAGACCTTTCTAGAGCTCCCCAGGACCCTTCTAAAAGCACCCAGACCCTTCTAGAGCCCCCCAGGACCCTTCTAAAAGCACCCAGACCCTTCTAGAGCCCCACAGGACCCTTCTAAAAGCCCCCAGACCCTTCTAGACCCTCCCCGAATCCTTCTAAAAGCACCCAGACCCTTCTAGAGCCTCCCCGGATCCTTCTAAAATCCTCCAGACCTTTGTAGAGCCCCCCCGGACCCTTCTAAAAGCACCCAGACCCTTCTAGACCCTGCCCGGATCCTTCTAAAAGCACCCAGACCCATCTGGATCCTCTCAGGATCCTTCTAAAAGCCCCCAGACCCTTCTAGAGTCCACAAGGACCCTTCTAAAAGCCCCCAGACCCTTCTAGAGCCCACCAGGACCCTTCTGAAAGTCCCCAGACGCTTCTAGAGCCCCCCAGGACCATTCTAAATGCCCCCAGTCCCATCTAGAGCCCCCCAGGACTCTTCTAAAAGCCTCCAGACCCTTCTAGACGCCCCCAGGACCCTTCTGAATGCCCCCAGACCCTTCTAGAGCCCCCCAGGACCCTTCTAAAAGCCTCCAGACCCTTCTAGAGGCCCCCAGGACTCTTCTGAAAGACCCCAGACCTTTCTAGAGCTCCCCAGGACCCTTCTAAAAGCACCGAGACCCTTCTAGAGCCCCCCAAGACCCTTCTAAAAGCACCCAGACCCTTCTAGAGGCCCCCAGGACTCTTCTAAAATCCCGCAGACATTTCTAGTGGCCCCCACGACCCTTCTAAAAGACCCCAGAGCTTTCTAGATGCCCCCAGGACCATTCTAAAAGCCCTAACACCCTTCTAGAGCCCCCCAGGAAACGTCTAAGAGCCCTCAGACCCTTTTAGAGGCCCCCAGGACCCTTCTAAAAGCCCCCAGACCCTTGTAGAGCCCCCCTCAGGACCCTTCTAAAAGCCCCCAGACCCTTCTACATGCCACCAGGACCCTTCTGAAAGCCCCCAGAGCCTTCTAGATGCCCCCAGGACCCTTCTAAAAGCGCTAACACCCTTCTAGAGCCCCCCAGGAGCCTTCTAAGAGACCCCAGACCCTTCTAGAGGCCCCAGTACCCTTCTAAAAGCCGCCAGACCCTTCTAGAGCCTCCCCGGATACTTCTAAAATCCTCCAGACATTTGTAGAGCCCCCCAGGACCCTTCTAAAAGCCCCCAGACCCTTCTAGAACAACCCAGGACCCTTCTGAAAGCCCTCAGACCCTTCTAGAGCCCCCCAGGACCATTCTAAATGCCACCAGACCCATCTAGAGCCTCCCAGGACTCTTCTAAAAGCCTCCAGACCCTTCTACAGGCCCCCAGGACCCTTCTGAATGCCCCCTGACCCTTCTAGAGCCCCCCAAGACCCTTCTAAAAGCACCCAGACCCTTCTAGAGGCCCCCAGGACTCTTCTGAAAGCCCCCAGACCTTTCTAGAGCTCCCCAGGACCCTTCTAAAAGCACCCAGACCCTTCTAGAGCCTCCCAGGACCCTTCTAAAAGCACCCAGACCCTTCTAGAGCCCCACAGGACCCTTCTAAAAGCCCCCAGACCCTTCTAGACCCTCCCCGAATCCTTCTAAAAGCACCCAGACCCTTCTAGAGCCTCCCAGGACCCTTCTAAAATCCCGCAGACATTTCTAGTGGCCCCCACGACCCTTCTAAAAGACCCCAGAGCTTTCTAGATGCCCCCAGGACCATTCTAAAAGCCCTAACACCCTTCTAGAGCCCCCCAGGAAACTTCTAAGAGCCCTCAGACCCTTCTAGAGGCCCCCAGGACCCTTCTAAAAGACCCCAGACCCTTGTAGAGCCCCCAAAATCCCTTCTAAAAGCCCCCAGACCCTTCTAGATGCCACCAGGACCCTTCTAAAAGTCCCCAGAGCCTTCTAGATGCCCCCAGGACCCTTCTAAAAGCGCTAACACCCTTCTAGAGCCCCCCAGGAGCCTTCTAAGAGACCCCAGACCCTTCTAGAGGCCCCAGTACCCTTCTAAAAGCCGCCAGACCCTTCTAGAGCCTCCCCGGATCCTTCTAAAATTCTCCAGACATTTGTAGAGCCCCCCAGGACGCTTCTAAAAGCCCCCAGACCCTTTTAGAGGCCCCCAGGACCCTTCTAAAAGCCCCCAGACCCTTCTAGAGCCCACCAGGAC
>JAUNZM010002515.1:0-16050 GCA_033459285.1 Clamator glandarius | reverse complement strand
TTGGGGGGTCCCTCAAAACCCATCGGGACACCCCAAAACCCCTTCCAGGACCCCTGAGCCCCCCAAAACCCCCTCCGGGACCCCTCAAAACCCATCAGGACACCCCAAAACCCCTTCCAGGACCCCCGAGCCCCCCAAAACCCCCTCCGGGACCCCTCAAAACCCATCAGGACACCCCAAAACCCCTTCCAGGACCCCTGAGCCCCCCAATACCTCCTCCGGGACCCCCCAAAACCCATCAGGACACCCCAAAACCCCTTCCAGGACCCCCGAGCCCCCCAAAACCCCCTCCGGGACCCCTCAAAACCCATCAGGACACCCCAAAACCCCTTCCAGGACCCCTGAGCCCCCCAATACCTCCTCCGGGACCCCCCAAAACCCATCAGGACACCCCAAAACCCCTTCCAGGACCCCCGAGCCCCCCAAAACCCCCTCCGGGACCCCTCAAAACCCATCAGGACACCCCAAAACCCCTTCCAGGACCCCCGAGCCCCCCCAAGACCCTCAGGGACCCCCCAATACCTCCTCCGGGACCCCCCAAAACCCATCAGGACACCCCAAAACCCCTTCCAGGACCCCCGAGCCCCCCAAAACCCCCTCCGGGACCCCTCAAAACCGATCAGGACACCCCAAAACTCCTTCCAGGACCCCTGAGCCCCCCCAAAACCTCCTCCGGGACCCCTCAAAACCCATCAGGACACCCCAAAACCCCTTCCAGGACCCCTGAGCCCCCAAAACCCCCTCCGGGACCCCTCAAAACCCATCAGGACCCCCCAAAACCCCTTCCAGGACCCCCGAGCCCCCCCAAGACCCTCAGGGACCCCCCAAAACCTCCTCCGGGACCCCTCAAAACCCATCAGGACACCCCAAAACCCCTTCCAGGACTCCCAAGATCCCCCAAACCCCCTGGAAGCTCCCCTGGGATCCCCTCAAACCTCCCTGAGACCCTCAGAGACCCCCCAAAACCCCCTCCAGGCCCCCCCAGAATCCATCAGGACCCCCCCAAAACCCCTTCTAAGACCCCTGAGCCCCCCAAACGCCCTGGAACCCCTTCCTAGGACACCCCCAAACCCCTAAAGACCCCCAAATCCCCCTGAAATCTCGCCCTAAGTCCCCCCAGATCCTCAGGGACCCCCCAAAACCCCCTCCAGGCCCCCTCAAAACCCATCAGGACCCCCCAAAACCCCTTCCAGGACCCCTGAGCCCCCCAAAACCCCCTCCAGGCCCCCTCAAAACCCATCAGGAACCCCCAAAACCCCTTCTAAGACCCCTGAGCCCCCCAAAACCCCCTCCGGGACCCCTCAAAACCCATCAGGACCCCCCAAAACCCCTTCCAGGACCCCTGAGCCCCCCAAAACCCCCTCCAGGCCCCCTCAAAACCCATCAGGACCCCCCAAAACCCCTTCCAGGACCCCTGAGCCCCCCCAAAACCCCCTCCAGGCCCCCTCAAAACCCATCAGGACCCCCCAAAACCCCTTCCAGGACCCCTGAGCCCCCCCAAGACCCTCAGGGACCCCCCCAAAACCTCCTCCGGGACCCCTCAAAACCCATCAGGACCCCCCAAAACCCCTTTGAAGACCCCTGAGCCCCCCAAAACCCCCTCCAGGCCCCCTCAAAACCCATCAGGAACCCCCAAAACCCCTTCCAGGACCCCCGAGCCCCCCCAAAACCCCCTGGAATCTCCTCCTGGGCCCCCCCCAAACCCTCAGGGCCCCCCCAAACCCGACTCACTGCTGGCAGCCTGGAAGGATTTGAACTTGACGGGCTCGATGTAGTTGACCAGCGTGGACATGGCCTCGGTGGCCCCGGCCTCGCTGCTCGCCGTGCCCTGCACCCCAAAAGCGTCACGGGAGGGGGACACGGCGCACCCCAAAACCCACCGGGGGACCCCCGGACCCCTCAAAGAGCCCCAAAACCCCCCTCAGGGACCTCAAAAGCCCCTCAGGGACCCGAAAAATCCCCCTCAGGGGCCTCAAAAATCCCCCTCGGGGGCCTCAAAAATCCCCTCGAGGGACCCCAAAACCCTCTCAGGGACCCCCAAAAGCCCCTCAGGGGGCCTCAAAAATCCCCTCAGGGACCCCAAAATCCCCTCAGAGACATCAAAAACCCCTCAGGGACCCCAAAACTATCTCAGGAACCCCAAAAATCCCCTCAGGGGGCCTCAAAAATCCCCTCAGGGACCCCAAAATCCCCTCAGAGACATCAAAAACCCCTCAGGGACCCCAAAACCCTCTCAGGGGCCTCAAAAAAAACCCTCAGGGGCCCCAAAATCCCTTCAGGGACCCCAAAATCCCCTCAGGGACCTCAAAACCCTCTCAGGGGCCTCAAAACCCTCTCAGGGACCCCAAAACCCCCTCAGGGACCCCAAAATCCCCTCAGGGGCCCCAAAATCCCCTCAGGGGCCCCAATACCCTCTCAGGGACCCCAAAAAGTCCCTCAGGGACCCCAAAAAAACCCTCAGGGACCCCCCAAAAAAACCTCAGGGACCCCAAAACCCTCTCAGGGGCCTCAAAACCCTCTCAGGGGCCTCAAAATCCCCTCAGGGACCCCAAAAAAAACCCTCAGGGACCCCAAAAATCCCTTCATGGACCTCAAAACCCTCTCAGGGGCCTCAATATCCCCTCAGGGACCCCAAAAAAACCCTCAGGGACCCCAAAATCTCCCTAGGAACCCCAAAATCCCCTCAGGGACTCCAAAAATCCCCTCAGGGACCTCAAAACCCTCTCAGGAACCCCCCAAAAAAACATCAGGGACCCAAAACCCTCTCAGGGGCCTCAAAACCCTCTCAGGGGCCCCAAAACCCCCTCAGGGACCCCAAAAATCCCTCAGGGGCCCCAAAATCCCCTCAGGGACCCCAAAAAAACCCCACAGGGGCCCCAAAATTCCCTCAGGGGCCTCAAAACCCCCTCAGGGACCCCAAAAAAAAACCCTCAGGGGCCTCAAAACCCCCTCAGGGACCCCAAAAAAACCCTCAGGGGCCTCAAAACCCCCTCAGGGACCCCAAAAAAACCCTCAGGGGCCTCAAAACCCCCTCAGGGACCCCAAAAAAACCCTCAGGGGCCCCAAAATCCCTTCAGGGACCCCAAAAAAACCCTCAGGGGCCTCAAAACCCCCTCAGGGACCCCAAAAAAAAACCCTCGGTGGCCTCAAAATCCCTTCTGGGACCCCAAAATCCCCTCAGGGACCTCAAAACCCCCTCAGGGACCCCAAAAATCCCCTCAGGGACCTCCAAAAATCCCCTCAGGGACCCCAAAAAACCCCTCAGGGGCCCCAAAATCCCCTCAGGGACCCCCAAAAAATCCCTTCAGGGACCCCAAAATCCCTTCAGGGACCCCCAAAAATCCCCTCAGGGACCCCAAAAAAACCCCTCAGGGGCCCCAAAATCCCCTCAGGGACCCCCAAAAAATCCCTCAGGGGCCTCAAAACCCTCTCAGGGACCCCAAAAATCCCCTCAGGGACCTCCAAAAATCCCCTCAGGGACCCCAAAAAACCCCTCAGGGGCCCCAAAATCCCCTCAGGGACCCCCAAAAAATCCCTTCAGGGACCCCAAAATCCCTTCAGGGACCCCAAAATCCCCTCGGGGCCTCAAAACCCCCTCAGGGACCCCAAAATAACCCTCAGGGGCCCCAAAATCCCTTCAGGGACCCCAAAAAACCCTCAGGGGCCTCAAAACCCCCTCAGGGACCCCCAAAAAAAACCCTCGGTGGCCTCAAAATCCCTTCTGGGACCCCAAAATCCCCTCAGGGACCTCAAAACCCTCTCAGGGACCCCAAAAATCCCCTCAGGGACCTCCAAAAATCCCCTCAGGGACCCCAAAAAACCCCTCAGGGGCCCCAAAATCCCCTCAGGGACCCCCAAAAAATCCCTTCAGGGACCCCAAAATCCCTTCAGGGACCCCAAAATCCTCTCGGGGCCTCAAAACCCCCTCAGGGACCCCAAAAATCCCCTCAGGGACCTCCAAAAATCCCTTCAGGGACCCCAAAAAAACCCCTCAGGGGCCCCAAAATCCCCTCAGAGACCCCCAAAAAATCCCTTCAGGGACCCCAAAATCCCTTCAGGGACCCCAAAATCCCCTCGGGGCCTCAAAACCCCCTCAGGGACCCCAAAAATCCCCTCAGGGGCCCCAAAATCCCCTCAGGGACCCCCAAAAAATCCCTTCAGGGACCCCAAAATCCCTTCAGGGACCCCAAAATCCCCTCGGGGCCTCAAAACCCCCTCAGGGACCCCCAAAAATCCCCTCAGGGACCTCCAAAAATCCCTTCAGGGACCCCAAAAAAACCCCTCAGGGGCCCCAAAATCCCCTCAGGGACCCCCAAAAAATCCCTTCAGGGACCCCAAAAAACCCCTCAGGGACCCCAAAATCCCTTCAGGGACCCCAAAAAACCCTCAGGGACCCCAAAATCCTCACCTCGTCCGTCGTCGGCTTCTTCATCTCGGCCGCCTCCTCCTCTTCCTCCTCTTCGCTCTCGGCCTCGCGGTCTGGGGGGGACAAAGGAGAATGTGGGGGGACCCCCTGCACCCCCAAAATCCCCTCTGCACCCCCAAAAGCCCCTTGAACCCCCCAAATCCCCCCTGAAGGCCCAAAATCTACTCCCTGCACCCCCAAAAGCCCCCTGAATCCCCAAAATCCCCCCTGAAGCCCCAAAATCTACTCCCTGCACCCCCAAAACCCCCTGAACCCACAAAATTCACTCCCTGCACCCCCAAAATCCACTCCCTGCACCCCCAAAATCCACTCCCTGCACCCCCAAAATCCCCTGAACCCCCAAAATCCACTCCCTGCACCCCCAAAATCTCCTCTGAAGCCCCCCCAAAATCCACCCCCTGCACCCCCAAAACCCCCCTGAACCCCCAAAATCCCCCCTGAAGGCCCAAAATCCACTCCTTGCACCCCCAAAATCCACTCCTTGCACCCCCAAAATCCCTCTGAACCTCCAAAATCCCCCCTGAAACCCCAAAATTCACTCCCTGCACCCCCAAAATCCCCCCTGAACCCCCAAAATCCCCGGTGAAAGCCCAAAATCCACTCCCTGCACCCCCAAAATCCCCTCTGAACCCCCAAAATCCACTCCCTGCACCCCCAAAACCCCCTGAACCCACAAAATTCACTCCCTGCACCCCCAAAATCCCCCCTGAACCTCCAAAATCCCCCCTGAAACCCCAAAATCCACTCCCTGCACCCCCAAAACCCCCTGAACCCACAAAATTCACTCCCTGCACCCCCAAAATCCCCCCTGAACCTCCAAAATCCCCGGTGAAAGCCCAAAATCCACTCCCTGCACCCCCAAAATCCCCCGTGAACCCCCAAAATCCACTCCCTGCACCCCCAAAATCCCCCTGCACCTCCAAAATCCCCCCTGAACCCCCAAAATTCACTCCCTGCACCCCCAAAATCCCCTCCCTGCGCCCCCTAAACCCCCTGAACCTCCAAAATCCCCTCCCTGCACCCCCTAAACCCCCCTGACCCCCCCCAAATTCCCTCTCTGCACCCCTAAATCTGCCCTGAACCCCCAAAACTCACCGATAGATTTTCGGGGTTCACCCAACTTGGGGTTCCCCCTCTCCTCCCCGTTGGGAACTGGGGGGGGCCCAGTTTCGGGGGGCTCCGATGGGGGGGGGCCCTGAGGGAGAGAGGGGGGGTTAGTTCGGGGGGGGGGACACCCCGAAATCCAGCAGGGAGGGATTTGGGGGGGGGAAACTAAAGATTTTGGGGTGCAGGGGGGTCAGTTTTGGGGTGCAGGGGGGGTCTTGGGGTGCAGGTTTTTGGGGTGCAGGGGGGGATTGGGGTGCAGGGGGTCAGTTTTGGGGTGCAGGGGGGTCTTGGGGTGCAGGTTTTGGGGTGCGGGGGGTCAGTTTTGGGGTGCAGGGGTGGGTTTGGGGTGCAGGAAGAGGTCTCGGGGTACAGATTTGGGGGTACAGGGGCCTCAGTTTTGGGGTCCGGGGGGGTCTTGGGGTCCAGGTTTTGGGGCGCAGGGGGGTTTGGGGTGCAGGGGGGTCTTAGGGTGCAGCTTGTGGGGTGCAGGGGGGTCCATTTTGGGGTGCAGGGGGGGTCTTGGGGTGCAGGGGGGTCAGTTTTGGGGTGCAGGGGGGTCTTGGGGTGCAGGTTTTGGGGTGCAGGGGGGTCAGTTTTGGGGTCCGGGGGGGTCTTGGGGTGCAGGTTTTGGGGTGCAGGGGGGTTTGGGGTGCAGGGGGGTCTTGGCGTGCAGCTTGTGGGGTGCAGGGGGGTCCATTTTGGGGTGCAGGGGGGTCTTGGGGTGCAGGGGGGTCAGTTTTGGGGTGCAGGGGGGTCTTGGGGTGCAGGTTTTGGGGTGCAGGGGGGTCAGTTTTGGGGTCCGGGGGGGTCTTGGGGTGCAGGTTTTGGGGTGCAGGGGGGTTTGGGGTGCAGGGGGGTCTTGGGGTGCAGCTTGTGGGGTGCAGGGGGGTCCATTTTGAGGTGCAGGGGGGTCTTGGGGTGCAGGTTTTGGGGTGCGGGGGGTCAGTTTTGGGGCCCGGGGGGGTCTTGGGGTGCAGGTTTTGGGGTGCAGGGGGGTTTGGGGTGCAGGGGGGTCTTGGGGTGCAGATTTGGGGGTGCAGGGGCCTCAGTTTTGGGGTGCAGGGAGGTCTTGGGGTGCAGCTTTTGGGGTGCGGGGGGCTCAGTTTTGGGGTGCAGGGCTGGGTTTGGGGTGCAGGGGGGGGTCTCGTGGTGCAGATTTGGGGGTGCAGGGGGGGTCAGTTTTGGGGTGCGGGGAAGGTATCGGGGTCGTGAGTTTTTTTTTTTGGGGGGGGGGTGGCAGGTTTTTAGGGGTTCAGGGCTGAGGTTTTGGGGTGCAGAGGGGGGGGGTGGGTGGGTTTTGGGGTACCGGTGTCCCCCCCCCCTCCAGTTTTGGGGCGCGGGGGGGGTCCCCGAGGCCGCCGCTTCTTGTTCTTGATGAGGATCCGGCCCAGCAGCTCCTGGGGGCTCGGCAGGGGCACCCCCGGCTCCAGCTGCACCCCAAAAACGGAGGGGGGGGGACCCCAAAACCGAAAGAAGGGGGGGACACACCCCAAAATCAAGGCGGGGACCCCGAAAGAGGGGGAGTCACCCCCAAATCAGGGACCTTTCTGAACCCCTGAAGCTCAAAGCTCCCCCCAGACCCTTCAACCCCCCCAAATCCCCTCCCTGCACCCCAAAATCTCCCTCCAGACCCTTCAAACCCCCCCCAAATCCCCTCCCTGCACCCCAAAATCTCCCCCCAGACCCTTCAACCCCCCCAAATCCCCTCCCTGCACCCCAAAATCCCTCCCCAGCCCCCTAAAAGTCCCTCAAACCCCTTTCTGCGCCCCCAAATCCCACCCCAGCCCCCCCAAACCCCTCCGAGACCCCCCCTGCACCCCCAAATCTCCCCCCTGCACCCCCAAATTCCCCCCCCCCTGAACCCACCGGGTACTTCTCGAGGGGCTCGGTGAGCAGGGCCGCCCCGAAAATGCTCCTGCAATATTCTGCCATCTTCGCCTGCTGTTTGGCCCTGGGGGGGGATTTTTGGGGTGCTGGGGGTGGATTTTGGGGTGCTGGGGGGGGTCCCCTCAATTTCCAGCCCCCCCGACCCCCCTTCACCCCATTTTGAGGGTGAAAAAGGGGAGAAAAAGGTGTGTGTCCCCCCCCTTTTTAGCATCTAAGAGGGGTTTGGGGGTTCAGGGAGGTTTTGGGGGGACCCTGAGGGGTTTGGGGGGACCCCAGGACTTGGGGGAGAGCCAAGGATTTGGGGGGACCCCAAGAGTTTTGGGAGGACCCCGAAGGGGGGATCCCAGAGGTTTTGGGGGGACCCAAAGATTTAGAGGAACCTGGAGGGTTTTGAGGGGACCCGAGGGGTCTCAGGGCACCCCAAGAGTTTTGGGGGGACCCCAAGGATTTGGGGCGACTCTGAGGGTTTTGGGGGGACCCCAGGACTTGGAGGGACCCCAATAGTTTTGGGGGGACCCCGAGGGGGGGATCCCAGAGGTTTGGGGGGACCCAAAGATTTAGGGGAACCTGGAGGGTTTTGAGGGGACCCGAGGGGTCTCGGGGCACCCCAATAGTTTTGGGGGGACCCCAACGATTTGAGGCGACTCTGAGGGTTTTGGGGGGACCCCAGGACTTGGAGGGACCCCAATAGTTTTGGGGGGACCCTGAGGGGGGGATCCCAGTGGTTTTGGGGGGACCCAAAGATTTAGGGGAACCTGGAGGGCTTTGAGGGACCCGAGGGGTCTCAGGGCACCCCAAGAGTTTTGGGGGGACCCCAAGGATTTGGGGCAACTCTGAGGGGTTTGGGGGGACCCCAGGACTTGGGGGGACCCCAATAGTTTTGGGGGGACCCCGAGGGGGGGGACACCCCAGGATTTTAGGGGGGACCCTGGAGCTTTGAGAGGACGTCGAGGATCCGAGGGGGACGTTAAGATTTTAAGGGGTCACCGAGGTTTCGAGGGGACATCAAGGGTTTTGGGGGGGACACGAAGGCTTCGGGGGGACCCCGAGGCTTAGGAGGAGACCCCAAGATTTCGAGGGGGACCCCAGGATTTTTGGGGGGGACTCACGAGTCGACGTGGTTCTCGAAGGAGAGGATGACGGGGAACGGAGACGTCTTGAAGGCGCTTTCGGCGATGGCCTCGATCACCTCCTGGAGGAAACGTTGGGGGGGTCGGGGGACGATTTGGGGGTTCGGGGTGGGCTTCGGGGGGGGACCTCGAGGTGATTTTGGGGTTCCGGGCTGGTTTGGGGGTGATTTTGAGGTGATTCGAGGTGGTTTTGGGGGGGCACTTTGAAGGTCACCTTGGAGCTGGTGGTGGATCCGTGGCTGATAAAGGGGTTTGATGGGTCTCAGAGCTCTTTTGGGGTGACTTTGAGGTGATTTTGGGGTGATTCGAGGTGATTTTGGGGTTCCGGGGTGCTTTGGGGGTGATTTCAGATGGTTTTGGGGTGATTCGAGGTGATTTTGGGGGTCACCTTGAAGGTCACCTTGGAGCTGGTGCTGGATCTGTGGCTGATAAAGGGGTTTGATGGGTCTCAAAGGGGTTTTGAGGTGACTTTGAGGTGATTTTGGGGTGATTTGGGGGTTCCGGGGTGCTTTGGGGGTGATTTCAGATGGTTTTGGGGTGATTCGAGGTGATTTTGGGGTTCCGGGGTGCTTTGGGGGTGATTTCAGATGGTTTTGGGGTGATTCGAGGTGATTTTGGGGGTCACCTTGAAGGTCACCTTGGAGCTGGTGCTGGATCCATGGCTGATAAAGGGGTTTGATGGGTCTCAAAGGGCTTTTGGGGTGACTTTGAGGTGATTTTGGGGTGATTTGGGGGTTCCGGGGTGCTTTGGGGGTGATTTCAGATGGTTTTGGGGTGATTCGAGGTGATTTTGGGGGTCACCTTGAAGGTCACCTTGGAGCTGGTGCTGGATCCGTGGCTGATAAAGGGGTTTGATGGGTCTCAGAGCTCTTTTGGGGTGACTTTGAGGTGATTTTGGGGTGATTTGGGGGTTCCGGGGTGCTTTGGGGGTGATTTCAGATGGTTTTGGGGTGATTCGAGGTGATTTTGGGGGTCACTTTGAAGGTCACCTTGGAGCTGGTGCTGGATCCGTGGCTGATAAAGGGGTTTGATGGGTCTCAAAGGGGTTTTGGGGTGACTTTGAGGTGATTTTGGGGTGATTCGAGGTGATTTTGGGGTTCTGAGGTGCTTTGGGGGTGATTTCAGATGGTTTTGGGGTGATTCGAGGTGATTTTGGGGGTCACCTTGAAGGTCACCTTGGAGCTGGTGCTGGATCTGTGGCTGATAAAGGGGTTTGATGGGTCTCAAAGGGGTTTTGGGGTGACTTGGAGGAGATTTTGGGGTTCTGGGATGGTTTCGGGGCGCCCCTAGTTGGTTCTGGGGTACCTTGAAGGTCCCCTCGATGCTCAAGGTGAAGCCGTGGTAGATGAGGGGCTGGTGGGACCCGTTGGGCTCTTGGATTCTCAGGTGGCTATTATGAGGTCTAGGTAGGTTCCTATGAATCTAGGTGGGTTCCATGAGACCTGGGTGTCTTCTCCAGGTTTCGGGGCGCCCCTAGTTGGTTCTGGGGTACCTTGAAGGTCCCTTTGATGGTCAAGGTGAAGCTGTGGGTGATGAGGGGCTGGTGGGACCCGTTGGGCTCTTGGATTCTCAGGTGGCTACTACGAGGTCTAGGTAGGTTCCTATGAATCTAGGTGGGTTCCATGAGACCTGGGTGTCTTCTCCAGGTTTCGGGGCGCCCCTAGGAGGTTCTGGGGTACCTTGAATGGCACCTCGATGCTCAAGGTGAAGTTGTGGGTGATGAGGGGCTGGTGGGACCCGTTGGGTTCTTGGATTCTCAGGTGGCTACTACGAGGTCTAGGTAGGTTCCTATGAATCTAGGTGGGTTCCACGGGACCTGGGTGTCTTCTCCAGGTTTCGGGGCGCCCCTAGGAGGTTCTGGGGTACCTTGAAGGTCCCTTTGATGCTCAAGGTGAAACTGTGGGTGACGAACCCATTGGGTTCTTGGATTCTCAGGTGGCTACTACGAGGTCTAGGTAGGTTCCTACGAATCTAGGTGGGTTCCTACGAATCTAGGTGGGTTCCACGGGACCTGGGTGTCTTCTCCAGGTTTCGGGGCGCCCCTAGGAGGTTCTGGGGTACCTTGAAGGTCCCCTCGATGCTCAAGGTGAAGCTGTGGGTGATGAGGGGCTGGTGGGACCCGTTGGGTTCTTGGATTCTCAGGTGGCTACTACGAGGTCTAGGTAGGTTCCTATGAATCTAGGTGGGTTCCACGGGACCTGGGTGTCTTCTCCAGGTTTCGGGGCCCCCCTAGCAGGTTCTGAGGTACCTTGAAGGTCCCTTTGATGCTCAAGGTGAAACTGTGGGTGACGAACCCATTGGGTTCTTGGATTCTCAGGTGGCTACTACGAGGTCTAGGTAGGTTCCTACGAATCTAGGTAGGTTCCTACGAATCTAGGTGGGTTCCACGGGACCTGGGTGTCTTCTCCAGGTTTCGGGGCGCCCCTAGGAGGTTCTGGGGTACCTTGAAGGTCCCTTTGATGGTCAAGGTAAAGTTGTGGGTGATGAGGGGCTGGTGGGACCCGTTGGGTTCTTGGATTCTCAGGTGGCTACTACGAGGTCTAGGTAGGTTCCTACGAATCTAGGTGGGTTCCACGGGACCTGGGTGTCTTCTCCAGGTTTCGGGGCCCCCCTAGGAGGTTCTGGGGTACCTTGAAGGTCCCCTCGATGCTCAAGGTGAAGCTGTGGGTGATGAGGGGCTGGTGGGACCCGTTGGGCTCTTGGATTCTCAGGTGGCTACTACGAGGTCTAGGTAGGTTCCTACGAATCTAGGTGGGTTCCTACGAATCTAGGTGGGTTCCACGGGACCTGGGTGTCTTCTCCAGGTTTCGGGGCCCCCCTAGCAGGTTCTGAGGTACCTTGAAGGTCCCTTTGATGCTCAAGGTGAAACTGTGGGTGACGAACCCATTGGGTTCTTGGATTCTCAGGTGGCTACTACGAGGTCTAGGTAGGTTCCTACGAATCTAGGTGGGTTCCTACGAATCTAGGTGGGTTCCACGGGACCTGGGTGTCTTCTCCAGGTTCCGGGGCGCCCCTAGGAGGTTCTGGGGTACCTTGAAGGTCACCTCGGTAGTCAAGGTGAAGCCGTGGTAGATGAGGGGCTGGTGGGACCCGTTGGGCTCTTGAATTCTCAGGTGGCTACTACGAGGTCTAGGTAGGTTCCTATGAATCTAGGTGGGTTCCTACGAATCTAGGTGGGTTCCACGGGACCTGGGTGTCTTCTCCAGGTTTCGGGGCGCCCCTAGGAGGTTCTGGGGTACCTTGAAGGTCCCCTCAGTGCTCAAGGTGAAGCTGTGGGTGATGAGGGGCTGGTGGGACCCGTTGGGCTCTTGGATTCTCAGGTGGCTACTACGAGGTCTAGGTAGGTTCCTATGAATCTAGGTGGGTTCCACGGGACCTGGGTGTCTTCTCCAGGTTTCGGGGCCCCCCTAGCAGGTTCTGAGGTACCTTGAAGGTCCCTTTGATGCTCAAGGTGAAACTGTGGGTGACGAACCCATTGGGTTCTTGGATTCTCAGGTGGCTACTACGAGGTCTAGGTAGGTTCCTATGAATCTAGGGGGGTTCCATGAGACCTGGGTGTCTTCTCCAGGTTTCGGGGCGCCCCTAGGAGGTTCTGGGGTACCTTGAAGGTCCCTTTGATGGTCAAGGTGAAGCTGTGGGTGATGAGGGGCTGGTGGGACCTGTTGGGTTCTTGGATTCTCAGGTGGCTACTACGAGGTCTAGGTAGGTTCCTACGAATCTAGGTGGGTTCCTATGAATCTAGGTGGGTTCCACGGGACCTGGGTGTCTTCTCCAGGTTTCGGGGCGCCCCTAGCAGGTTCTGAGGTACCTTGAATGGCACCTCGATGCTCAAGGTGAAGTTGTGGGTGATGAGGGGCTGGTGGGACCCGTTGGGTTCTTGGATTCTCAGGTGGCTACTACGAGGTCTAGGTAGGTTCCTACGAATCTAGGTGGGTTCCACGGGACCTGGGTGTCTTCTCCAGGTTTCGGGGCCCCCCTAGCAGGTTCTGAGGTACCTTGAATGGCACCTCGATGCTCAAGGTGAAGTTGTGGGTGATGAGGGGCTGGTGGGACCCGTTGGGTTCTTGGATTCTCAGGTGGCTACTACGAGGTCTAGGTAGGTTCCTACGAATCTAGGTGGGTTCCACGGGACCTGGGTGTCTTCTCCAGGTTTCGGGGCCCCCCTAGCAGGTTCTGAGGTACCTTGAAGGTCCCTTTGATGCTCAAGGTGAAACTGTGGGTGACGAACCCATTGGGTTCTTGGATTCTCAGGTGGCTACTACGAGGTCTAGGTAGGTTCCTATGAATCTAGGTGGGTTCCACGGGACCTGGGTGTCTTCTCCAGGTTTCGGGGCGCCCCTAGCAGGTTCTGGGGTACCTTGAAGGTCCCCTCGATGCTCAAGGTGAAGTTGTGGATGATGAGGGGCTGGTGGGACCCGTTGGGCTCTTGGATTCTCAGGTGGCTACTACGAGGTCTAGGTAGGTTCCTATGAATCTAGGTGGGTTCCACGGGACCTGGGTGTCTTCTCCAGGTTTCGGGGCGCCCCTAGCTGGTTCTGGGGTACCTTGAAGGTCCCTTTGATGCTCAAGGTGAAACTGTGGGTGACGAACCCATTGGGTTCTTGGATTCTCAGGTGGCTACTACGAGGTCTAGGTAGGTTCCTATGAATCTAGGTGGGTTCCACGGGACCTGGGTGTCTTCTCCAGGTTTCGGGGCGCCCCTAGTTGGTTCTGGGGTACCTTGAAGGTCCCTTTGATGGTCAAGGTGAAGCTGTGGTAGATGAGGGGCTGGTGGGACCCGTTGGGCTCTTGGATTCTCAGGTGGCTACTACGAGGTCTAGGTAGGTTCCTATGAATCTAGGTGGGTTCCATGGGACCTGGGTGTCTTCTCCAGGTTTCGGGGCACCCCTAGCAGGTTCTGGGGTACCTTGAAGGTCCCCTCGATGCTCAAGGTGAAGTTGTGGATGATGAGGGGCTGGTGGGACCCATTGGGCTCTTGGATTCTCAGGTGGCTACTACGAGGTCTAGGTAGGTTCCTACGAATCTAGGTGGGTTCCTATGAATCTAGGTGGGTTCCACGGGACCTGGGTGTCTTCTCCAGGTTTCGGGGCGCCCCTAGGAGGTTCTGGGGTACCTTGAAGGTCCCCTCAGTGCTCAAGGTGAAGCTGTGGGTGATGAGGGGCTGGTGGGACCCGTTGGGCTCTTGGATTCTCAGGTGGCTACTACGAGGTCTAGGTAGGTTCCTATGAATCTAGGTGGGTTCCACGGGACCTGGGTGTCTTCTCCAGGTTTCGGGGCCCCCCTAGCAGGTTCTGAGGTACCTTGAAGGTCCCTTTGATGCTCAAGGTGAAACTGTGGGTGACGAACCCATTGGGTTCTTGGATTCTCAGGTGGCTACTACGAGGTCTAGGTAGGTTCCTATGAATCTAGGTGGGTTCCTACGAATCTAGGTGGGTTCCACGGGACCTGGGTGTCTTCTCCAGGTTTCGGGGCCCCCCTAGGAGGTTCTGGGGTACCTTGAAGGTCCCTTTGATGGTCAATGTGAAGCTGTGGGTGATGAGGGGCTGGTGGGACCCGTTGGGCTCTTGGATTCTCAGGTGGCTACTACGAGGTCTAGGTAGGTTCCTATGAATCTAGGTGGGTTCCACGGGACCTGGGTGTCTTCTCCAGGTTTCGGGGCACCCCTAGCAGGTTCTGGGGTACCTTGAAGGTCCCCTCGGTGCTCAAGGTGAAGCTGTGGGTGATGAGGGGCTGGTGGGACCTGTTGGGTTCTTGGATTCTCAGGTGGCTACTACGAGGTCTAGGTAGGTTCCTACGAATCTAGGTGGGTTCCTATGAATCTAGGTGGGTTCCACGGGACCTGGGTGTCTTCTCCAGGTTTCGGGGCCCCCCTAGCAGGTTCTGAGGTACCTTGAATGGCACCTCGATGCTCAAGGTGAAGTTGTGGGTGATGAGGGGCTGGTGGGACCCGTTGGGCTCTTGGATTCTCAGGTGGCTACTACGAGGTCTAGGTAGGTTCCTACGAATCTAGGTGGGTTCCACGGGACCTGGGTGTCTTCTCCAGGTTTCGGGGCCCCCCTAGCAGGTTCTGAGGTACCTTGAAGGTCCCTTTGATGCTCAAGGTGAAACTGTGGGTGACGAACCCATTGGGTTCTTGGATTCTCAGGTGGCTACTACGAGGTCTAGGTAGGTTCCTACGAATCTAGGTAGGTTCCTACGAATCTAGGTGGGTTCCACGGGACCTGGGTGTCTTCTCCAGGTTTCGGGGCCCCCCTAGGAAGTTCTGGGGTACCTTGAAGGGCACCTCGGTAGTCAAGGTGAAGCCGTGGTAGATGAGGGGCTGGTGGGACCCGTTGGGCTCTTGAATTCTCAGGTGGCTACTACGAGGTCTAGGTAGGTTCCTATGAATCTAGGTGGGTTCCTACGAATCTAGGTGGGTTCCACGGGACCTGGGTGTCTTCTCCAGGTTTCGGGGCCCCCCTAGCAGGTTCTGGGGTACCTTGAATGGCACCTCGATGCTCAAGGTGAAGTTGTGGGTGATGAGGGGCTGGTGGGACCCGTTGGGTTCTTGGATTCTCAGGTGGCTACTACGAGGTCTAGGTAGGTTCCTACGAATCTAGGTGGGTTCCTACGAATCTAGGTGGGTTCCACGGGACCTGGGTGTCTTCTCCAGGTTTCGGGGCACCCCTAGGAGGTTCTGGGGTACCTTGAAGGTCCCCTCGATGCTCAAGGTGAAGTTGTGGGTGATGAGGGGCTGGTGGGACCCGTTGGGTTCTTGGATTCTCAGGTGGCTACTACGAGGTCTAGGTAGGTTCCTATGAATCTAGGTGGGTTCCTACGAATCTAGGTGGGTTCCATGGGACCTGGGTGTCTTCTCCAGGTTTCGGGGCACCCCTAGCAGGTTCTGGGGTACCTTGAAGGTCCCCTCGGTGCTCAAGGTGAAGTTGTGGGTGATGAGGGGCTGGTGGGACCCGTTGGGCTCTTGGATTCTCAGGTGGCTACTACGAGGTCTAGGTGGGTTCCTACGAATCTAGGTGGGTTCCACGGGACCTGGGTGTCTTCTCCAGGTTTCGGGGCGCCCCTAGTTGGTTCTGGGGTACCTTGAAGGTCCCCTCGATGCTCAAGGTGAAGTTGTGGATGATGAGGGGCTGGTGGGACCCGTTGGGCTCTTGGATTCTCAGGTGGCTACTACGAGGTCTAGGTAGGTTCCTATGAATCTAGGTGGGTTCCATGAGACCTGGGTGTCTTCTCCAGGTTTCGGGGCGCCCCTAGGAGGTTCTGGGGTACCTTGAAGGTCCCTTTGATGCTCAAGGTGAAACTGTGGGTGACGAACCCATTGGGTTCTTGGATTCTCAGGTGGCTACTACGAGGTCTAGGTAGGTTCCTACGAATCTAGGTGGGTTCCACGGGACCTGGGTGTCTTCTCCAGGTTTCGGGGCCCCCCTAGGAAGTTCTGGGGTACCTTGAAGGGCACCTCGGTGGTCAAGGTGAAGCCGTGGTAGATGAGGGGCTGGTGGGACC
>JAUNZM010002514.1:0-32158 GCA_033459285.1 Clamator glandarius | reverse complement strand
CCCAGGACCCTTCTAAAAGTCCCCAGACCCTTCTAGAGCCCCCCAGGACCCTTCTAAAAGCCCCCAGACCCTTCTAGAGTCCTCCAGGACCTTTCTGAAAGCCCCCAGACCCTTCTAGAGCCTATCAGGACCCTTCTGAAAGCCCCAGACCCTTCTAGAGCTCCCCAGGACCCTTCTAAAATCCCCCAGACCCTTCTAGAGGCCCCCACGGCCTCTCTAAATGTCCCAGACCCTTCTAGAGCCCCGCAACACCCTTCTAAAAGCCCCCAGACCCTTCTAGAGCCACTCAGGACCATTCTAAGAGCACCCAGACCTTCTAGAGGCCCCCAGGACCCTTCTAAAAGCCCCAGACCCTTCTAGAGCCACCCAGGACCCTTCTAATAGCCCCCAGAACCTTCTAGAAGCACCCAGGACCCTTCTGAAAGCCCCCAGACCCTTCTAGAGCCTCCCCGGATCCTTCTAAATGCCCCCAGAGCATTCTAGATGCACCCAGGACCCTTCTACAAGGCACCAGACAATTCTAGAGGCCCGCAGGACCCCTCTAAAAGCCCCAAGACCCTTCTAGAGCCCCCAAGGACCCTTCGAAAATCCCCCAGACCCTTCTAGAGGCCCCAGGTCCCCTCTAAAAGCCCTAGACCCTTTTAGAGGCCCCAAGAACCCTTCTAAAAGCCCCCAGACCCTTCTAGAGCCACCCAGGACCATTCTGAAAGCCCCCAGTCTATTCTAGAACCCCCCTGGACCCTTCTAAAGCTCCCAGACCATTCAAGAGCCTCCCAGGACCCTTCTAAAAGCCCCAGACCCTTCTAGAGCCTCCCCGGATCCTTCTAAAAGCCCCCAGACCATTCTAGAGGCCCCCAGGAACCTTCTAAAAGCCTCCAGACCCTTCTAGAGTCCCCCTGGAAACTTCTAAATGCCCCCAGACCCTTCTAGAGCCCCCCAGGACCCTTCTAAAATACCCCAGACCCTTCTAGAGGCCCCCAGGGCCCCTCTAATGGTCCCCCAGACCCTTCTAAAAGCCCCTAGATCCTTCTAGAGCTCCAAGAACGCTTCTAAAAGTCCCCAGACCCTTCTAGAGCCACCCAGGACCATTCTAAAAGCCAACAGTCTATTCTAGAACCCCCCTGGACCCTTCTAAAAGCTCCCAGACCCTTCTAGAGCCTCCCAGGACCCTTCTAAAAGCCCCAAGACCCTTCTAGAGCCTGCCCTGGATCCTTCTAAAAGCCCCCAGACCCCTTCTAGATGCCCAAAGGACCCTTCTAAAAGCCTCCAGGCCCTTCTAGATTCCGCCAGGAACCTTCTAAATGCCCCCAGACCCTTCTAGAGCCCCCCAGGACCCTTCTAAAATCCCCCAGGCCCTTCTAGACGCCCTCAGGTCCCCTCTAAAACCCCCTAGATCCTTCTAGAGCTCCAAGAACCCTTCTAAAAGTCCCCAGACCATTCTAGAGCCACCCAGGACCATTCTAAAAGCCCCCAGTCTATTCTAGAACAACCCTGGACCCTTCTAATAGCCCCCAGTCCATTCTAGAGCCCCCCAGGACCCTTCTAAAAGCCCCCAGACCCTTCTAGAGCCTCCGGGATCCTTCTAAAAGCCCCCAGACCATTCTAGAGGCCCCCAGGACCCTTCTAAAAGCCTCCAGGCCCTTCTAGATTCCCCCAGGAACCTTCTAAATGCCCCCAGACCATTCTAGAGCCCCCCAGGACCCTTCTAAAAGCCCCCAGACCCTTCTAGAGACACCCTGGACCCATCTAAAAGCTCCCAGACCCTTCTAGAGCCTCCCAGGACCCTTCTAGAAGCCCCCAGACCCTTCTAGAGGTCCCCAGGACCCTTCTAAAATCCCCCAGGACCCTTCTAGAGGCTCCCAGGGCCACTCTAAAGGTCTCCAGACCCTTCTAGAGCCTCCCCGGATCCTTCTAAAAGCCCCCAGACCATTCTAGAGGACCCCAGGAACATTCTAAAAGCCTCCAGACCCTTCTAGAGTCCCCCTGGAACCTTCTAAATGCCCCCAGACCCCTTCTAGAGCCCCCCAGGACCCTACTAAAATCCCCCAGACCCTTCTAGAGACTATCTGGACCCTTCTAAAAGCTCCCAGACCCTTCTAGAGCCTCCCAGGACCCTTCTAAAAGCCCCCAGACCCTTCTAGAGGTCCCCAGGACCCTTCTAAAATCCCCCAGACCCTTCTAGAGCCACCCAGGACCATTCTAAAAGCACCCAAGCCCTTCTAGAGGCGCCCAGGACCCTTCTAAAAGCCCCCAGTCCATTCTAAAACCCTCTTGGACCCTTCTAAAAGGCCCAATACCCTTCTAGAGCCTTCCAGGATCCTTCTAAAAGCCCCCAGACCATTCTGGAGGCCCCCAGGACCCTTCTAAAAGCCTCCAGACCTTCTAGAGTCCCCCAGGCACCTTATAAATGCCCCCAGAATATTCTAGAGACCCCCAGGTCCCTTCTAAAAGCCCCCAGACCCTTCTAGAGACTCCCTGGACCCTTCTAAATGCTCCCAGACCCTTCTAGAGCCTCCCAGGACCCTTCTAAAAGCCCCCAGACCCTTCTAGAGGTCCCCAGGACCCTTCTAAAATCCCCCAGACCCTTCTAGAGGCTCCCAGGGCCACTCTAAAGGTCTCCAGACCCTTCTAGAGCCCCCCAGGACCCTTCTAAAAGCCCAAAGATCCTTCTAGAGGCCCCATGACCCTTCTAAAAGCCCCCAGACCCTTCTAGAGGCCCCCAGGACCCTTCTAAAAGTCCCCAGTCCATTCTAGAGCCCCCCAGGACCCTTCTAAAAGCCCCCAGACCCTTCTAGAGTCCTCCAGGACCTTTCTGAAAGCCCCCAGACCCTTCTAGAGCCTATCAGGACCCTTCTGAAAGCCCCCAGACCCTTCTAGAGCTCCCCAGGACCCTTCTAAAATCCCCCAGACCCTTCTAGAGGCCCCCACGGCCTCTCTAAATGTCCCCAGACCCTTCTAGAGCCCCGCAACACCCTTCTAAAAGCCCCCAGACCCTTCTAGAGCCACTCAGGACCATTCTAAGAGCACCCAGACCTTCTAGAGCCCCCCAGGACCCTTCTAAAAGCCCCAGACCCTTCTAGAGCCACCCAGGACCCTTCTAATAGCCCCCAGAACCTTCTAGAAGCACCCAGGACCCTTCTGAAAGCCCCCAGACCCTTCTAGAGCCTCCCCGGATCCTTCTAAATGCCCCCAGAGCATTCTAGATGCACCCAGGACCCTTCTACAAGGCACCAGACAATTCTAGAGGCCCGCAGGACCCCTCTAAAAGCCCCAAGACCCTTCTAGAGCCCCCAAGGACCCTTCGAAAATCCCCCAGACCCTTCTAGAGGCCCCAGGTCCCCTCTAAAAGCCCCTAGACCCTTTTAGAGGCCCCAAGAACCCTTCTAAAAGCCCCCAGACCCTTCTAGAGCCACCCAGGACCATTCTGAAAGCCCCCAGTCTATTCTAGAACCCCCCTGGACCCTTCTAAAAGCTCCCAGACCATTCAAGAGCCTCCCAGGACCCTTCTAAAAGCCCCCAGACCCTTCTAGAGCCTCCCCGGATCCTTCTAAAAGCCCCCAGACCATTCTAGAGGCCCCCAGGAACCTTCTAAAAGCCTCCAGACCCTTCTAGAGTCCCCCTGGAAACTTCTAAATGCCCCCAGACCCTTCTAGAGCCCCCCAGGACCCTTCTAAAATCCCCCAGACCCTTCAAGAGACTATCTGGACCCTTCTAAAGCTCCCAGACCCTTCTAGAGCCTCCCAAGACCCTTCTAAAAGCCACCAGACCCTTCTAGAGGTCCCCAGGACCCTTCTAAAATCACCCAGACCCTTCTAGAGCCTCCCAGGACCCTTCTAAAAGCCCCCAGACCCTTCTAGATGTCCCCAGGACCCTTCTAAAATCGCCCAGACTTTTCTAGAGGCTCCCAGGCCCCCTCTAAATGTCTCCAGACCCTTCTAGAGCCCCCCAGGACCCTTCTAAAAGCCCCAGACCCTTCTAAAGGCCACCAGGACCCTTCTAAAAGCACCCAGACCCTTCTAGAGGCCCCCAGGGACCCTTCTAAAAGCCCCCAGACCCTTCTAGAGCCCCCCAGGACCATTCTTATAGCCCCCAGACCCTTCTAGAGCTCCCAGGACCCTTCTAAAAGCCCCCACACCCTTCTAGATCCTCCCCGGATCCTTCTAAAAGCTCCCAGACCCTTCTAGAGGCCCCCAGGACACTTCTAAAATCCCCCAGACCCTTCTACAGCCCCCCAGGACCCTTCTAATAGACCCCAGACCCTTCTAGAGCCCCCCAGGACCCTTCTAAAAGCCCCCAGAGTCTTCTAGATCCTCCCCGGATCCTTCTAAAAAACCCAGACCCTTCAAGAGGCCCCCAGGACACTTCTAAAAGCCTCCAGACCCTTCTAGATCTCCCCAGGACCCTTCTAAAAGCCCCCAGACCCTTCTAGATCCTCCCCGGATCCTTCTAAAATCCCCCAGACCATTCTATAGCCCCACAGAACCATTCTAAAAGCCCCCAGACACTTCTAGAGCCACCCAGGACCCTCCTACAAGCCGCCAGACCCTTCTAGAGACCCCCAGAACCATTTTAAAAGCTACCAGACCTTTCTAGAGCCTCCCAGGACTTTTCTACAAGCCCCCAGACCCTTCTAGAGCTCCCCAGGACCCTTCAAAAGCCCCCAGACCCTTCTAGAGGTCCCCAGGACACTTCTAAAATCCACCAGACCCTTCTAGAGGCCCCCAGGTCCCCTCTAAAAGCCCCCAGACTCTTCTAGAGGCCTCAAGAACCCTTCTAAAAGCCCCCAGACCCTCCTAGAGCCACCCAGGACCATTCTAAAAGCCAACAGTCTATTCTAGAACCCCCCTGGACCCTTCTAAAAGCTCCCAGACCCTTCTAGAGCCTCCCAGGACCCTTCTAAAAGCCCCAAGACCCTTCTAGAGCCTCCCCGGATCCTTCTAAAAGCCCCCAGACCCTTCTAGAGCCTCCCAGGAACCTTCTAAATGCCCCCAGACCATTCTAGAGTCCCCCAGGACCGTTCTAAAAGCTCCCAGACCCTTCTAGAGGCCCCCAGGACCCTTCTAAAATCCCCCAGACCCATTCTAGAGGAACCCACGGCCCATCTAAATGTCCCCAGACCCTTCTAGAGCCCCCCAGGACCCTTCTAAAAGACCCCAGACCCTTCTAGAGCCACCCAGGACCATTCTAAAAGCACCCAAGCCCTTCTAGAGGCGCCCAGGACCCTTCTAAAAGCCCCCAGTCCATTCTAAAACCCTCTTGGACCCTTCTAAAAGGCCCAATACCCTTCTAGAGCCTTCCAGGACCCTTCTGAAAGCCCCCAGACCCTTCTAGAGACTCCCCGGATCCTTCTAAAAGCCCCCAGAGCCTTCTAGAGGCACCCAGGACCCTACTAAATGCCTCCAGACCCTTCTAGAGTCCCCCAGGAACCTTCTAAATGCCCCCCAGACCCTTCTAGAGCACCCCAGGACCCTTCTAAAAGCACCCAGACCCTCCTAGAGACTCCCTGGACCCTTCTAAAAAATCCCAGACTATTCTAGAGGCCGCCAGGACCCTTCTAAAAGCCCCCAGACCCTTCTAGAGGTCCCCAGGACCCTTTTAAAATCCCCCAGACCCTTCTAGAGGCCCCCAGGGCCCCTCTAATGGTCCCCAGACCCTTCTAAAAGCCCCTAGATCCTTCTAGAGCTCCAAGAACGCTTCTAAAAGTCCCCAGACCCTTCTAGAGCCACCCAGGACCATTCTAAAAGCCAACAGTCTATTCTAGAACCCCCCTGGACCCTTCTAAAAGCTCCCAGACCCTTCTAGAGCCTCCCAGGACCCTTCTAAAAGCCCCAAGACCCTTCTAGAGCCTGCCCTGGATCCTTCTAAAAGCCCCCAGACCCTTCTAGATGCCCAAAGGACCCTTCTAAAAGCCTCCAGGCCCTTCTAGATTCCGCCAGGAACCTTCTAAATGCCCCCAGACCCTTCTAGAGCCCCCCAGGACCATTCTAAAATCCCCCAGGCCCTTCTAGACGCCCTCAGGTCCCCTCTAAAAGCCCCTAGATCCTTCTAGAGCTCCAAGAACCCTTCTAAAAGTCCCCAGACCATTCTAGAGCCACCCAGGACCATTCTAAAAGCCCCCAGTCTATTCTAGAACAACCCTGGACCCTTCTAATAGCCCCCAGTCCATTCTAGAGCCCCCCAGGACCCTTCTAAAAGCCCCCAGACCCTTCTAGAGCCTCCCGGGATCCTTCTAAAAGCCCCCAGACCATTCTAGAGGCCCCCAGGACCCTTCTAAAAGCCTCCAGGCCCTTCTAGATTCCCCCAGGAACCTTCTAAATGCCCCCAGACCATTCTAGAGCCCCCCAGGACCCTTCTAAAAGCCCCCAGACCCTTCTAGAGACACCCTGGACCCATCTAAAAGCTCCCAGACCCTTCTAGAGCCTCCCAGGACCCTTCTAGAAGCCCCCAGACCCTTCTAGAGGTCCCCAGGACCCTTCTAAAATCCCCCAGACCCTTCTAGAGGCTCCCAGGGCCACTCTAAAGGTCTCCAGACCCTTCTAGAGCCTCCCCGGATCCTTCTGAAAGCCCCCAGACCATTCTAGAGGACCCCAGGAACATTCTAAAAGCCTCCAGACCCTTCTAGAGTCCCCCTGGAACCTTCTAAATGCCCCCAGACCCTTCTAGAGCCCCCCAGGACCCTACTAAAATCCCCCAGACCCTTCTAAAGGCCACCAGGACCCTTCTAAATGCCCCCCGTCCATTCTAGAGCCCCCCAGGACCCTTCTAAAAGCCCCCAGACCCTTCTAGAGTCCTTCAGGACCCTTCTGAAAGCCCCCAGACCCTTCTAGAGCCTTCCCGGACCCTTCTGAAAGCCCCCAGGCCATTCTAGAGCTCCCGAGGACCCTTCTAAAATCCCCCAGACCCTTCTAGATGCCCCCAGGGCTCCTCTAAATGTCTCCAGACCCTTCTAGAGCCCCCCAGGATCCTTCTAAAAGCCCCCAGACCCTTCTAGAGGCCAACACGGATCCTCTAAATGTCCCCAGACCCTTCTAGAGCCCCCCAGGACCCTTCTAGAGGCCCCCACGGCCCCTCTAAATATCCCCAGGCCCTTCTAGAGCCCCCCAGGACCCTTCTAATAGCCCCCAGACCCTTCTAGAGCTCCCCAGGACCCTTCTAAAAGCCCCCAGACCCTTCTAGATCCTCCCCGGATCCTTCTAAAAGACCCCAGACCCTTCTAGAGGCCCCCAGGACCCTTCTAATAGCCCCCAGACCCTTCTAGAGGCCCCCACGACCCTTCTAAAAGCCCCCAGTCACTTCTAGATCCTCCCCGGATCATTCTAAAAACCCAGAACTTTCTAGAGGCCCCCAGGACACTTCTAAAAGCCTCCAGACCATTCTAGAGCCCCACAGAACCATTCTAAAAGCCCCCAGACATTTCTAGAGCCCCCCAGGACCCTCCTACAAGCCCCCAGACCCTTCTAGAGCACCCCAGAACCATTCTAAGTGCTACCAGACCTTTCTAGAGCCTCCCAGGACCCTTCTAAAAGCCCCCAGACCCTTCTAGAGGTCCCCAGGACCCTTCTAAAATCCCCCAGACCCTTCTAGAGGCCCCCAGGGCCCCTCTAAAAGACCCTAGATCCTTCTAGAGCTCCAAGAAACCTTCTAAAAGTTCCCAGACCCTTCTAGAGCCACCCAGGACCATTCTAAAAGCCCCCAGTCTATTCTAGAACAACCCTGGACCCTTCAAAAAGCTCCCAGACCATTCTAGAGCCTCCCAGGACCCTTCTAAAAGCCCACAGACCCTTCTAGAGCCTCCCCGGATCCTTCTAAAAGCCCCCAGACCCTTCCAGAGGCCCAAAGGACCCTTCTAAAAGCCTCCAGGCCCTTCTAGAGTCCCCCAGGAACCTTCTAAATGACCCCAGACCCTTCTAGAGCCCCCCAGGACCCTTCTAAAAGCCCCCAGACCCTTCTAGAGCCCCCCAGGACCCTTCTAATAGGCCCCAGACCCTTCTAGAGCCCCCCGGGACCCTTCTGAATGTCCCCAGACCCTTCTAGAGCCTCCCCGGATCCTTCTAAAAGCATCCAGAGCATTCTAGATGCACCCAGGACGCTTCTACAAGGCACCAGACCATTCTAGAGGCCTCCAGGACCCTTCTGAAAGCCCCAAGACCCTTCTAGAGCCCCCCAGGACCCTTCTAAAAGCCCCCGGACCCTTCTAGAGGCCCCCAGGACCCTTCTAAAAGCCCCAAGACCCTTCTAGATCCTCCCCGGATCCTTCTAAAAGACCCCAGACCCTTCTAGAGGCACCGAGGACACTTCTAAAATCCCCCAGACCATTCTATAGCCCCCCAGTACCATTCTAAAAGCCCCCAGACATTTCTAGAGCCCCCCAGGACCCTCCTACAAGACCCCAGACCCTTCTAAATCCTCCCAGAACCATTCTAAAAGTTCCCAGACCATTCTAGAGCCTCCCAGGACCCTTCTAAAAGCCCCCAGACCCTTCTAGAGGTCCCCAGGACACTTCTAAAAACCACCAGACCCTTCTAGACGCCCCCAGGTCCCCTCTAAAAGCCCCCAGACTCTTCTAGAGGCCCCAAGAACCCTTCTAAAAGCCCCCAGACCCTCCTAGAGCCACCCAGGACCATTCTAAAAGCCAACAGTCTATTCTAGAACCCCCCTGGACCCTTCTAAAAGCTCCCAGACCCTTCTAGAGCCTCCCAGGACCCTTCTAAAAGCCCCAAGACCCTTCTAGAGCCTCCCCGGATCCTTCGAAAAGCCCCCAGACACATCTAGAGTCCCCCAGGAACCTTCTAAATGCCCCCAGACCATTCTAGAGTCCCCCAAGACCGTTCTAAAAGCTACCAGACCCTTCTAGAGCTCCCCAGGACCCTTCTAAAATCCCCCAGACCCATTCTAGAGGACCCCACGGCCCATCTAAATGTCCCCAGACCCTTCTAGAGCCCCCCACGACCCTTCTAAAAGCCCCCAGAACCTTCTAGAGCCTCCCAGGACCCTTCTAAAAGCCCCCAGACCCTTCTAGAAGCACCCAGGACCCTACTAAATGCCTCCAGACCCTTCTAGAGTCACCCAGGAACCTTCTAAATGCCCCCAGACCCTTCTAGAGCCCCCCAGGACCCTTCTAAAAGCCCCCAGACCCTCCTAGAGACTCCCCGGACCCTTCTAAAAGATCCCATACTATTCTAGAGGCCCCCAGGACCCTTCTGAAAGCCCCCAGACCCTTCTAGAGGTCCCCAGGAACCTTCTAAATGCAACCAGACCCTTCTAGAGCCCCCCAGGACCCTCCAAAAACCCCCCAGACCCTCCTAGAGACTCCCTGGACCCTTCTAAATGATCCCAGACTATTCTAGAGGCTCCCAGGGCCCTTCTAAAAGCCCCCAGACCCTTTTAGAGGTCCCCAGGACCCTTTTAAAATCCCCCAGACCCTTCTAGAGGCCCCCAGGGCCCCTCTAATGGTCCCCAGACACTTCTAAAACCCCTAGATCCTTCTAGAGCTCCAAGAACCCTTCTAAAAGTCCCCAGACCTTTCTAGAGCCACCCAGGACCATTCTAAAAGCCAACAGTCTATTCTAGAACCCCCCTGGACCCTTCTAAAAGCTCCCAGACCTTTCTAGAGCCTCCCAGGACCCTTCTAAAAGCCCCAAGACCCTTCTAGAGCCTCCCCGGATCCTTCTAAAAGCACCCAGACCCTTCTAGAGGCCCAAAGGAGCCTTCTAAAAGTCTCCAGGCCCTTCTAGAGTCCCCCAGGAACCTTCTAAAAGCCCCCAGACCCTTCTAGAGGTCCCCAGGACCCTTCTAAAATCCCCCAGATCCTTCTAGAGCCCCCCAGGACCCTTCTAAAAGCCCCTAGACCATTCTAGAGCCTCCCCGGATCCTTCTAAAAGCACCCAGAGCATTCTAGATGCACCCAGACGCTTCTACAAGGCACCACACCATTATAGAGGCCTCCAGGACCCTTCTGAAAGCCCCAAGACCCTTCTAGAGCCCCCCAGGACCCTTCTAAAAGCCCCCGGACCTTTCTAGAGCCCCCCAGGACCCTTCTAAAGCCCCCAGACCCTTCTAGATCCTCCCCGGATCCTTCTAAAAGACCCCAGACCCTTCTAGAGGCACCCAGGACACTTCTAAAATCCCCCAGACCATTCTATAGCCCCCCAGTACCATTCTAAAAGCCCCCAGACATTTCTAGAGCCCCCCAGGACCCTCCTACAAGACCCCAGACCCTTCTAGAGCCTCCCAGAACCATTCTAAAAGCTCCCAGACCCTTCTAGAGCATCCCAGGACCCTTCTAAAAGCCCCCAGACCCTTCTAGAGGTCCCCAGGACACTTCTAAAATCCCCCAGACCCTTCTAGAGGCCCCCAGGTCCCCTCTAAAAGCCCCCAGACTCTTCTAGAGGCCACAAGAACCCTTCTAAAAGCCCCCAGACCCTCCTAGAGCCACCCAGGACCATTCTAAAAGCCAACAGTCTATTCTAGAACCCCCCTGGACCCTTCTAAAAGCTCCCAGACCCTTCTAGAGCCTCCCAGGACCCTTCTAAAAGCCCCAAGACCCTTCTAGAGCCTCCCCGGATACTTCTAAAAGCCCCCAGACCCTTCTAGAGTCACCCAGGAACCTTCTAAATGCCCCCAGACCATTCTAGAGCCTTCCAGGACCGTTCTAAAAGCTCCCAGACCCTTCTAGAGGCCCCCAGGACCCTTCTAAAATCCCCCAGACCCATTCTAGAGGACACCACGGCCCATCTAAATGTCCCCAGACCCTTCTAGAGCCCCCCAGGACTCTACTAAAAGCCCCCAGACCCTTCTAGAGCCACGCAGGACCATTCTAAAAGCACCCAGACCCTTCTAGAGGCGCCCAGGACGCTTCTAAAAGCCCCCAGACCCTTCTAGATCCTCCCCGGATCATTCTAAAAGCCCCCAGACCCTTCTAGAGGCACCCAGGACCCTACTAAATGCCTCCAAACCCTTCTAGAGTCCCCCAGGAACCTTCTAAATGCACCCAGACCCTTCTAGAGCCCCCCAGGACCCTTCTAAAAGCCCCCAGACCCTCCTAGAGACCCCCTGGACCCTTCTAAAAGATCCCAGACTATTCTAGAGCCTCCCAGGACACTTCTAAAAGTCCCCAGACCCTTCTAGTGGTCCCCAGGACCCTTTTAAAATCCCCCAGACCCTTCTAGAGCCCCCCAGGGCCCCTCTAATGGTCCCCAGACCCTTCTATAGCCCCCCAGGACCGTTTCTAAAACACCCCAGACCCTTCTAGAGCCACCCAGGATACTTCTAAAAGCACCCAGACCCTTCTAGCGTCCTCTAGGACCCTTCTTAAAGCACCCAGAACGTTCTAGAGCCTTTCAGGACCCTTCAGAAAGCCCCCAGACCCTTCTAGAGCTCCCCAGGACCCTTCTAAAATCCCCCAGACACTTCTAGAGGCCCCCAGGGCCCCTCTAAATGTCTCCAGACCCTTCTAGAGGCCCCCAGGACCCTTCTAAAAGCCCCCAGACCCTTCTAGAGCCCCCCAGGACCCTTCTAATAGCACCCAGACCCTTCTAGAGGCCCCCAGGACCCTTCTGAAAGACCCCAGACCCTTCTAGATCCTCCACGGATCCTTCTAAAAGAACCCAGAGCATTCTAGATGCCCCCAAAACCCTTCTAAAAGCCACCAGACACTTCTAGATCCCCCCAGGACCCTTTTAATGGCCCCCAGACCCTTCTAGAGCCCCGCAGGACCCTTCTAAAAGCCCCCAGACCCTTCTAGATCCTCCCAGAAACGTTCTAAAAGCCCCCAGACCCTTCTAGAGGCCCCCAGGACACTTCTAAAAGCCACCAGACACTTCTAGAGCCCCCCAGGTCCCTCCTACAACACCCAGACCCTTCTAGAGCCTCCCAGGACCCTTCAAAAAGCACCCAGACCCTTCTAGAGCTACCCAGGTCCCTTCTAAAATCCCCCAGACCCTTCTAGAGGCCCCCAGGGCCCATCCAAAAGCCCCTAGACCCTTCTAGAAGCCCCAAGAACCCTTTTAAAAGATCCCAGACCCATCTACAGCCTCCCAGGACACTTCTGAAAGCCCCCAGGCCCTTCTAGAGCTCCCCAGGACCCTTCTAAAATCCCCCAGACCCTTCTAGAGGCCCCCACGGCCCCTCTAAATGTCTCCAGACCCTTCTAGAGCCTCCCCAGGACCCTTCTAAAAGCCCCCAGAAATTTCTAGATCCTCCCAGGACCATTCTAAAAGCACCCAGACCATTCTAGAGGACCCCAGGACCCTTCTAAAATCCCCCAGACCCTTCTAGAGGCCCCCACGGCCCCTCTAAATGTCCCCAGACCCTTCTAGAGCCCCCCAGGACCCTTCTAATAGCCCCCAGAACCTTCTAGAGGCCCCCAGGACCCTCCTGAAAGCCCCCAGACCCTTCTAGATCCTCCCCGGATCCTTCTATAAGCCCCCAGAGCATTCTAGATGCCCCCAGGACCCTTCTACAAGCCACCAGACCCTTCTAGATGCTCCCAGGACCCTTCTAAAAGCCCCCAGACCATTCTAGAGCCCCCCAGGACCCTTCTTATAGCCCCCAGACCCTTCTAGAGCACCCCAGGACCCTTCTAAAAGCCCCCAGACCCTTCTAGAGCCACCCAGGACCATTCTAAAAGCACCCAGACCCTTCTAGAGGCGCACAGGACCCTTCTAAAAGCCCCCAGTCCATTCTAGAACCCCCTTGGACCCTTCTAAAAGCCCCAATACCCTTCTAGAGCCTCCCAGGACCCTTCTAAATGCCCCCAGACCCTTCTAGAGCCCCCCAGGACCCTTTTAATAGCCCCCAGACCCTTCTAGAGGCCCCCAGGACCCTTCTAAAAGCACCCAGACCCTTCTAGATCCTCCCCGAAACCTTCTAAAAGCCCCCAGACCCTTCTAGAGGCCCCCAGGACACTTCTAAAAGCCACCAGACACTTCTAGAGCCCCCCAGGACCCTCCTACAACCCCCAGACCCTTCTAGAGCCTCCCAGAACCATTCTAAAAGGTCCCAGACCATTCTAGAGCCTCCCAGGACCCTTCTAAAAGCACCCAGACCCTTCTAGAGCCCACCCAGGATCCTTCTAATAGCCCCCAGAAACTTCTAGAGCCACCCAGGACCATTCTAAAAGCACCCAGACCCTTCTAGAGGCCCCCAGGACCCTTCTAATAGCACCCAGACCCTTCTAGAGGCCCCACGCCCCCTCTAAATGTCCCCAGACCCTTCTAGAGCCCCCCAGGACCCTTCTAATAGCCCCCAGAACCTTCTAGAGGCCCCCAGGATCCTCCTGAAAGCACCCAGACCCTTCTAGAGCATCCCCGGATCCTTCTAAAAGTCCCCAGAGCATTCTAGATGCCCCCAGGACCCTCCTACAAGCCACCAGACCCTTCTAGATGCCCCCAGGACCCTTCTAAAAGACCCCAGACCCATCTAGAGCCCCCCAGGACACTTCTAAAATCCCCCAGACCCTTCTAGAGCCCCCCAGGACCCTTCTAATAGCACATTGACCCTTCTATAGCCTCCCCGGATCCTTCTAAAAGCCCCCAGACCCTTCTAGATGCACCCAGGACCCTTCTACAAGGCACCAGACCCTTCTAGAGGCACCCAGGGCCCATCTTAAGGCCCCCAGACCCTTCTAGAGCCCCCCAGGACCCTTCTATAAGCCCCCAGACCATTCTAGAGCCCCCCAGGAACTTTCTAAAAGCCCCCAGAACCTTCTAGAGACCCCCAGGACCCTATAAAAGACCGCAACCCATCTAGAGCCCCGCAGGACAATTCTAAAAGCCCCCAGACCCTTCTAGAGGCCCCAGTGACCCTCTTAAGCCCCCCCGTCCCTTCTAGAGCACCCCAGGACCCTTCTAATAGCCCCCAGACCCTTCTAGATCCCCCCAGGACCCTTCTAAAAGCCTCCAGACCCTTCTAGAGGCACCCAGGACACTTCTGAAAGAACCCAGAACCTTCTAGAGCCCCACAGGACTCTTCTAAAAGCACCCATACCCTTCTAGAGACCCCCAGGACCCTTCTGAAAGCACCCAGACACTTCTAGAGCCTCCCAGGACCCTTCTAAAAGCCCCCAGACCCTTATAGAGACACCCAGGTCCCTTCTAAAAGCCCCCAGACCCTTCTAGAGCCCCTCAGGACCTATCTACAAGTCCCCAGACCATTCTAGAGCCCCAAGGACAATTCTAAAAGCCCCCAGACCCTTCTAGGAGTCCCCAGGACCCTTCTAAAAGCCTCCAGACCCTTCTAGATACCCCCAGGATCCTTGTACAAGACCCCAGACCCTTCTAGAGCCACCCAGGACCCTTCTAAAAGCCCCCAGACCCTTCTAGAGCCTCCCAGGACCCTTCTAAAAGCCACCAGAACCTTCTAGAGACACCCAGGACCCTTCTAAAAGCCCCCAGACCCTTCTAGAGCCACCCAGGACCCTTCTAAAAGCCCCCAGAACCTTCCAGAGCCTCCCAGGACCCTTCTAAAAGCCCCCAGACCCTTCTAGAGAACCCCAGGACCCTTCTAAAAGCCCCCAAACAATTCTAGAGCCCCTCAGGACCTTTCTACAAGTCCCCAGACCCTTCTAGAGCTCCCCCGGACCCTTTTAAAAGCCCCCAGACCCTTCTAGAACCCCCCACAACCCTTCTAAAAGCACCCAGACCCTTCTAGAGGCCCCCAGGACCCTTCTACAAGCCCCCACACCCTTCTAGAGCCTCCCAGGACCCTTCTAAAAGCCACTAGACCCTTCTAGAGACCCCCAGGCCCCTTCTAAAAGACCCCAGACCCTTCTGGACCCTCCCCGGATCCTTCTAAAAGCCCCCAGACCGTTCTAGAGCCCCCTAGGATCCTTCAAAAAGCACCCAGACCCTTCTAGACCGTCCTCGGATCATTCTAAAAGACCCCAGACCCTTCTAGAGCCCCCTAGGAGCCATCTAAAAGCCCCCAGACCCTTCTAGAGCCCCCCAGGACCCTTCTAAAAGCTCCCAGACACTTCTAGAGCCCCCCAGGACCCTTCTAAAAGCCCCCAGACCCTTCTAGACCCTCCCCGGATCCTTCTAAAATACCCCAGACCCTTCTAGACCTTCCCAGGACCCTTCTAAAGCTCCCATAGCCTTCTAGAGTACCCCAGGACCCTTCTAAAAGCCCCAAGACCATTCTAGAGCCCCACCGGACCCTTCTAAAAGAGCCTAGACCCTGCTAGAGGCCCCCAGGACCCTTCTGAAAGCACCCAGAACCTTCTAGAGCCCCACAGGACCCTTCTAAAAGCACCCAGACCCTTCTACAGACTCCCAGGACCCTATAAAAGCCCCCAGACCCTTCTAGAGTCCCCCAGGACACTTCTAAAAGCCCCCAGACCCTTCTAGAGCCCCCCAGGACCCTTCTAAAAGCTTCCAGACCCTTCTAGAGTCCCCCAGGACCCTTCTAAAAGACCCCAGACCCTTCTAGATTCCCCAGGGCCCCTCTTAAGCACCCCCGTCCCTTGTAGAGCCCCCCAGGACCCTTCTAAAAGCCCCCAGACCCTTCTAGAGGCATCCAGGGCGCATCTTAAGGCCCCCAGACCCTTCTAGAGCCCCCCAGGACCCTTCTAAAAGTACCCAGACCCTTCTACAGACACCCAGGACCTTATAAAAGCCCCCAGACCCTTCTAGACCCTCCCCGGATCCTTCTAAAATCCCCCAGACGCTTCTAGAGGACCCCAGGAACCTTCTAAAAGCACCCAGACCCTTCTAGAGCACCCCAGGAACCTTCTAAATGTCACCAGACCCTTCTAGAGCCCCCCAGGACCCTTCTAAAAGCCCCCAGAGCTTCTACAGACCACCAGGGCCCATCTTAAGGCCCCCAGACCTTCTAGAGCCCCCCAGGACCCTTCTAAAAGCTCCCAGACCTTTCTAGACCCCCCCAGGACCCTTCTAAAAGCCCCCAGACACTTCTAGACCCTCCCCGGATCCTTCTAAAATCCCTCAGACCATTCTAGAGCCCCCCAGGACCCTTCTAAAAGCCTCCAGACCCTTCTAGAGGCACCCAGGACCCTTCTGAAAGCACCCAGAACCTTCTAGAGCCCCACAGGACCCTTCTAAAAGCCCCCAGACCCTTCTAGAGCCCCCCAGGACCCTTCTAAAAGCCCCCAGGCCCTTCTAGAGACCCCCAGGACCCTTCTGAAAGCCCCCAGACACTTCTGGAGCCTCCCAGGACCATTCTAAAAGCCCCCAGACCCTTCTAGAGCCCCTCAGGACCTATCTACAAGTCCCCAGACCCTTCTAATAGCCCCCAGGACCCTTCTAAAAGCCTCCAGACCCTTCTAGATACCCCCAGGACCCTTGTACAAGCCCCCAGACCCTTCTAGAGCCACCCAGGACCCTTCTAAAAGCCCCCAGACCCTTCTAGAGCCTCCCAGGACCCTTCTAAAAGCCACCAGAACCTTCTAGAGACCCCCAGGACCCTTCTAAAAGCCCCCAGACCGTTCTAGAGCCCCCCAGGACCCTTCTAAAAGCCCCCAGACCCTTCTAGAGCCCCCCAGGACCCTTCTAAAAGTCCCCAAACCCTTCTAGAGACCCCCAGGACCCTTCTGAAAGCCCCCAGACACTTCTAGAGCACCCCAGGACCCTTCTAAATGCCCCCAGACTCTTCTAGAGCATCCCAGGACCCTTCTAAAAGCCCCCAGACCCATCTAGATCCACCCAGTACCCTTCTAAAAGCCCCCAGACCCTTATAGAGACACCCAGGTCCCTTCTAAAAGCCCCCAGACCCTTCTAGAGCCCCTCAGGACCTATCTACAAGCCCCCAGACCCTTCTAGAGCCCCAAGGACAATTCTAAAAGCCCCCAGACCCTTCTAGGAGTCCCCAGGACCCTTCTAAAAGCCTCCAGACCTTTCTAGATACCCCCAGGATCCTTGTACAAGACCCCAGACCCTTCTAGAGCCACCCAGGACCCTTCTGAAAGCACCCAGACCCTTCTAGAGCCTCCCAGGACCCTTCTAAAAGCCACCAGAACCTTCTAGAGACCCCCAGGACCCTTCTAAAAGCCCCCAGACCCTTCTAGAGCCACCCAGGACCCTTCTGAAAGCCCCCAGACAATTCTAGACCCGCCCCGGATCCTTCTAAAATCCCTCAGACCCTTCTAGAGCCCCCCAGGACCCTTCTAAAAGCCTCCAGACCCTTCTAGAGGCACCCAGGACCCTTCTGAAAGCACCCAGAACCTTCTAGAGCCCCACAGGACCCTTCTAAAAGCCCCCAGACCCTTCTAGAGAACCCCAGGACCCTTCTAAAAGCCCCCAAACATTTCTAGAGCCCCTCAGGACCTTTCTACAAGTCCCCAGACCCTTCTAGAGCTCCCCCGGACCCTTTTAAAAGCCCCCAGACCCTTCTAGAACCCCCCACAACCCTTCTAAAAGCACCCAGACCCTTCTAGAGGCCCCCAGGACCCTTCTACAAGCCCCCACACCCTTCTAGAGCCTCCCAGGAACCTTCTAAAAGCCACTAGACCCTTCTAGAGACCCCCAGGCCCCTTCTAAAAGACCCCAGACCCTTCTGGACCCTCCCCGGATCCTTCTAAAAGCCCCCAGACCGTTCTAGAGCCCCCTAGGATCCTTCAAAAAGCACCCAGACCCTTCTAGACCGTCCTCGGATCATTCTAAAAGACCCCAGACCCTTCTAGAGCCCCCTAGGAGCCATCTAAAAGCCCCCAGACCCTTCTAGAGCCCCCCAGGACCATTCTAAAAGCTCCCAGACACTTCTAGAACCCCCAGGACCCTTCTAAAAGCCCCCAGACCCTTCTAGACCCTCCCCGGATCCTTCTAAAATACCCCAGACCCTTCTAGACCTTCCCAGGACCCTTCTAAAGCTCCCATAGCCTTCTAGAGTACCCCAGGACCCTTCTAAAAGCCCCAAGACCATTCTAGAGCCCCACCGGACCCTTCTAAAAGCGCCTAGACCCTGCTAGAGGCCCCCAGGACCCTTCTGAAAGCACCCAGAACCTTCTAGAGCCCCACAGGACCCTTCTAAAAGCACCCAGACCCTTCTACAGACTCCCAGGACCTTATAAAAGCCCCCAGACCCTTCTAGAGTCCCCCAGGACACTTCTAAAAGCCCCCAGACCCTTCTAGAGCCCCCCAGGACCCTTCTAAAAGCTTCCAGACCCTTCTAGAGTCCCCCAGGACCCTTCTAAAAGACCCCAGACCCTTCTAGAGGCATCCAGGGCGCATCTTAAGGCCCCCCAGACCCTTCTAGAGAACCCCAGGACCCTTCTAAAAGTACCCAGACCCTTCTACAGACCCCCAGGACCTTATAAAAGCCCCCAGACCCTTCTAGACCCTCCCCGGATCCTTCTAAAATCCCCCAGACGCTTCTAGAGGACCCCAGGAACCTTCTAAAAGCACCCAGACCCTTCTAGAGCCTCCCAGGACCCTTCTAAAAGCCACCAGAACCTTCTAGAGCATCCCAGGACCCTTCTAAAAGCCCTCAGACCCATCTAGAGCCTCCCAGGACCCTTCTAAAGCCCCCAGACCCTTATAGAGACACCCAGGTCCCTTCTAAAAGCCCCCAGACCCTTCTAGAGCCCCTCAGGACCTATCTACAAGCCCCGAGACCCTTCTAGAGCCCCAAGGACAATTCTAAAAGCCCCCAGACCCTTCTAGGAGTCCCCAGGACCCTTCTAAAAGCCTCCAGACCCTTCTAGATACCCCCAGGACCCTTGTACAAGCCCCCAGACCCTTCTAGAGCCACCCAGGACCCTTCTAAAAGCCCCCAGACCCTTCTAAAAGCCCCCAGACCCTTCTAGAGAACCCCAGGACCCTTCTAAAAGCCCCCAAACATTTCTAGAGCCCCTCAGGACCTTTCTACAAGTCCCCAGACCCTTCTAGAGCTCCCCCGGACCCTTTTAAAAGCCCCCAGACCCTTCTAGAACCCCCCACAACCCTTCTAAAAGCACCCAGACCCTTCTAGAGGCCCCCAGGACCCTTCTACAAGCCCCCACACCCTTCTAGAGCCTCCCAGGAACCTTCTAAAAGCCCCCAGACCGTTCTAGAGCCCCCTAGGATCCTTCAAAAAGCACCCAGACCCTTCTAGACCGTCCTCGGATCATTCTAAAAGACCCCAGACCCTTCTAGAGCCCCCTAGGAGCCATCTAAAAGCCCCCAGACCCTTCTAGAGCCCCCCAGGACCCTTCTAAAAGCTCCCAGACACTTCTAGAGCCCCCCAGGACCCTTCTAAAAGCCCCCAGACCCTTCTAGACCCTCCCCGGATCCTTCTAAAATACCCCAGACCCTTCTAGACCTTCCCAGGACCCTTCTAAAGCTCCCATAGCCTTCTAGAGTACCCCAGGACCCTTCTAAAAGCCCCAAGACCATTCTAGAGCCCCACCGGACCCTTCTAAAAGCGCCTAGACCCTTCTAGAGGCCCCCAGGCCCCTTCTGAAAGCACCCAGAACCTTCTAGAGCCCCACAGGACCCTTCTAAAAGCACCCAGACCCTTCTACAGACTCCCAGGACCCTATAAAAGCCCCCAGACCCTTCTAGAGTCCCCCAGGACACTTCTAAAAGCCCCCAGACACTTCTAGAGCCCCCCAGGACCCTTCTAAAAGCTTCCAGACCCTTCTAGAGTCCCCCAGGACCCTTCTAAAAGACCCCAGACCCTTCTAGATTCCCCAGGGCCCCTCTTAAGCACCCCCGTCCCTTGTAGAGCCCCCCAGGACCCTTCTAAAAGTACCCAGACCCTTCTACAGACCCCCAGGACCTTATAAAAGCCCCCAGACCCTTCTAGACCCTCCCCGGATCCTTCTAAAATCCCCCAGACGCTTCTAGAGGACCCCAGGAACCTTCTAAAAGCACCCAGACCCTTCTAGAGCACCCCAGGACCCTTCTAAATGTCACCAGACCCTTCTAGAGCCCCCAGGACCCTTCTAAAAGCCCCCAGACCCTTCTACAGACCACCAGGGCCCATCTTAAGGCCCCCAGACCCTTCTAGAGCCACCCAGGACACTTCTAAAAGCTCCTAGACCTTTCTAGACCCCCCCCGGACCCTTCTAAAAGCCCCCAGACACTTCTAGACCCTCCCCGGATCCTTCTAAAATCCCTCAGACCCTTCTAGAGCGCCCCAGGACCCTTCTAAAAGCCCCCAGGCCCTTCTAGAGACACCCAGGACCCTTCTAAATGCACCCAGACTCTTCTAGAGCATCCCAGGACCCTTCTAAAAGCCCCCAGACCCTTCTAGAGCCTCCCAGGACCCTTCTAAAAGCCCCCAGACCCTTCTAGAGCCCCTCAGGACCTATCTACAAGTCCCCAGACCCTTCTACAGCCCCAAGGACCCTTCTAAAAGCCCCCAGACCTTTCTAATAGCCCCCAGGACCCTTCTAAAAGCCTCCAGACCCTTCTAGATACCCCCAGGACCCTTGTACAAGCCCCCAGACCCTTCTAGAGCCACCCAGGACCCTTCTAAAAGAACCCAGACCCTTCTAGAGCCTCCCAGGACCCTTCTAAAAGCCACCAGAACCTTCTAGAGACCCCCAGGACCCTTCTAAAAGCCCCCAGACCCTTCTAGAGCCACCCAGGACCCTTCTAAAAGCCCCCAGACCCTTCTAGAGCCCCCCAGGACCCTTCTAAAAGTCCCCAAACCCTTCTAGAGACCCCCAGGACCCTTCTGAAAGCACCCAGACACTTCTAGAGCACCCCAGGACCCTTCTAAATGCCCCCAGACTCTTCTAGAGCATCCCAGGACCCTTCTAAAAACCCCCAGACCCATCTAGAGCCTCCCAGGACCCTTCTAAAAGCCCCCAGACCCTTATAGAGACACCCAGGTCCCTTCTAAAAGCCCCCAGACCCTTTTAGAGCCCCTCAGGACCTATCTACAAGTCCCCAGACCATTCTAGAGCCCCAAGGACAATTCTAAAAGCCCCCAGACCCTTCTAGGAGTCCCCAGGACCCTTCTAAAAGCCTCCAGACCCTTCTAGAGCCTCCCAGGACCCTTCTAAAAGCCACCAGAACCTTCTAGAGACCCCCAGGACCCTTCTAAAAGCCCCCAGACCCTTCTAGAGCCACCCAGGACCCTTCTAAAAGCCCCCAGAACCTTCCAGAGCCTCCCAGGACCCTTCTAAAAGCCACCAGAACCTTCTAGATACCCCCAGGATCCTTGTACAAGACCCCAGACCCTTCTAGAGCCACCCAGGACCCTTCTAAAAGCCCCCAGACCCTTCTAGAGCCTCCCAGGACCCTTCTAAAAGCCACCAGAACCTTCTAGAGACCCCCAGGACCCTTCTAAAAGCCCCCAGACCCTTCTAGAGCCACCCAGGACCCTTCTAAAAGCCCCCAGAACCTTCCAGAGCCTCCCAGGACCCTTCTAAAAGCCCCCAGACCCTTCTAGAGAACCCCAGGACCCTTCTAAAAGCCCCCAAACATTTCTAGAGCCCCTCAGGACCTTTCTACAAGTCCCCAGACCCTTCTAGAGCTCCCCCGGACCCTTTTAAAAGCCCCCAGACCCTTCTAGAACCCCCCACAACCCTTCTAAAAGCACCCAGACCCTTCTAGAGGCCCCCAGGACCCTTCTACAAGCCCCCACACCCTTCTAGAGCCTCCCAGGACCCTTCTAAAAGCCACTAGACCCTTCTAGAGACCCCCAGGCCCCTTCTAAAAGATCCCAGACCCTTCTGGACCCTCCCCGGATCCTTCTAAAAGCCCCCAGACCGTTCTAGAGCCCCCTAAGATCCTTCAAAAAGCACCCAGACCCTTCTAGACCGTCCTCGGATCATTCTAAAAGACCCCAGACCCTTCTAGAGCCCCCTAGGAGCCATCTAAAAGCCCCCAGACCCTTCTAGAGCCCCCCAGGACCCTTCTAAAAGCTCCCAGACACTTCTAGAGCCCCCCAGGACCCTTCTAAAAGCCCCCAGACCCTTCTAGACCCTCCCCGGATCCTTCTAAAATACCCCAGACCCTTCTAGACCTTCCCAGGACCCTTCTAAAGCTCCCATAGCCTTCTAGAGTACCCCAGGACCCTTCTAAAAGCCCCAAGACCATTCTAGACCCCCACCGGACCCTTCTAAAAGCGCCTAGACCCTTCTAGAGGCCCCCAGGACCCTTCTGAAAGCACCCAGAACCTTCTAGAGCCCCACAGGACCCTTCTAAAAGCACCCAGACCCTTCTACAGACTCCCAGGACCCTATAAAAGCCCCCAGACCCTTCTAGAGTCCCCCAGGACACTTCTAAAAGCCCCCAGACCCTTCTAGATTCCCCAGGGCCCCTCTTAAGCACCCCCGTCCCTTGTAGAGCCCCCCAGGACCCTTCTAAAAGCCCCCAGACCCTTCTAGAGGCATCCAGGGCGCATCTTAAGGCCCCCAGACCCTTCTAGAGACCCCCAGGACCCTTCTAAAAGTACCCAGACCCTTCTACAGACCCCCAGGACCTTATAAAAGCCCCCAGACCCTTCTAGACCCTCCCCGGATCCTTCTAAAATCCCCCAGACGCTTCTAGAGGACCCCAGGAACCTTCTAAAAGCACCCAGACCCTTCTAGAGCACCCCAGGACCCTTCTAAATGTCACCAGACCCTTCTAGAGCCCCCAGGACCCTTCTAAAAGCCCCCAGACCCTTCTACAGACCACCAGGGCCCATCTTAAGGCCCCCAGACCCTTCTAGAGCCACCCAGGACCCTTCTAAAAGCTCCCAGACCTTTCTAGACCCCCCCAGGACCCTTCTAAAAGCCCCCAGACAATTCTAGACCCTCCCCGGATCCTTCTAAAATCCCTCAGACCCTTCTAGAGCCCCCCAGGACCCTTCTAAAAGCCTCCAGACCCTTCTAGAGGCACCCAGGACCCTTCTGAAAGCACCCAGAACCTTCTAGAGCCCCACAGGACCCTTCTAAAAGCCCCCAGACCCTTCTAGAGAACCCCAGGACCCTATAAAAGCCCCCAGACCCTTCTAGAGTCCCCCAGGACACTTCTAAAAGCCCCCAGACCCTTCTAGAGCCCCCCAGGACCCTTCTAAAAGCTTCCAGACCCTTCTAGAGTCCCCCAGGACCCTTCTAAAAGACCCCAGACCCTTCTAGATTCCCCAGGGCCCCTCTTAAGCACCCCCGTCCCTTGTAGAGCCCCCCAGGACCATTCTAAAAGCCCCCAGACCCTTCTAGAGGCATCCAGGGCGCATCTTAAGGCCCCCAGACCCTTCTAAAAGTACCCAGACCCTTCTACAGACCCCCAGGACCTTATAAAAGCCCCCAGACCCTTCTAGACCCTCCCCGGATCCTTCTAAAATGCCCCAGACGCTTCTAGAAGACCCCAGGAACCTTCTAAAAGCACCCAGACCCTTCTAGAGCACCCCAGGACCCTTCTAAATGTCACCAGACCCTTCTAGAGCCCACCCGGACCTTCTAAAAGACCCCAGAGCTTCTACAGACCACCAGGGCCCATCTTAAGGCCCCCAGACCCTTCTAGAGCCCCCCAGGACCCTTCTAAAAGCTCCCAGACCCTTCTAGACCCCCCCAGGACCCTTCTAAAAGCCCCCAGACACTTCTAGACCCTCCCCGGATCCTTCTAAAAGCCCCCAGACCCTTCTAGAGGCCCCCAGGACACTTCTAAAAGCCCCTAGACCCTTCTAGAGGACACCAGGACCCTTCTAAAAGCCCCCAGAACCTTCTAGAGCCCCACAGGACCCTTCTAAAAGCCCCTAGACCCTTCTAGAGGACCCCAGGACCCTTCTAAAAGCCCCCAGACCCTTCTAGAGCCCCCTAGGACCCATCTAAAAGCCCCCAGACCCTTCTAGAGCCCCCCAGGACCCTTCTAAAAGCACCCAGACCTTTCTAGACCCTCCCCGGATCCTTCTAAAAGCCCCCAGACCCTTCTAGATCCTCCCAGGACCCTTCTAAAAGCCCCCAGACCCTTCTAGAGACCCCCAGGGCCATTCTAAAAGCCCCCAGACCCTTCTAGAGCCCCCCAGGACCCTTCTAAAAGTCCCCAGACCCTTCTAGAGCCCCCCAGGAACTTATAAAAGCCCCCAGACCCATCTAGAGCCTCCCAGGATAATTCTAAAAGCACCCAGACCCTTCTAGAGCCCCCCAGGAACCTTCTAAAAGCCTCCAGACCCTTCTAGAGCCCCCCAGGACCCTTCTAAAAGCCCCCAGACCCTTCTAGAGGCCCCAGTGCCCCTCATAAGCCCCCCCCGTCTCTTCTAGAGCACACCAGGACCCTTCTAAAAGCCCCCAGACCCTTCTAGAGCACCCCAGGACCCTTCTAAATGACACCAGACCCTTCTAGAGCACCCCAGGAACGTTCTAAAAGCCCCCAGACCATTCTAGACCCCCCCCCGGACACATCTAAAAGACCCCAGACCCTTCTAGAGGCCCCCTGGATCCTTCTAAAAGACCTCAGACCCTTCTAGAGGCACCCAGGGCCCATCTTAAGGCCCCCAGACCCTTCTAGAGCCCCCCCAGGAACCTTCTAAAAGCCCCCAGTACCTTCTAGAGACCACCAGGACACTATAAAAGCCCGCAACCCATCTAGAGCCCCCCAGGACCATTCTAAAAGCCCCCAGACCCTTCTAGAGCCCCCCAGGACCATTCTAAAAGCCCCCAGACCCTTCTAGAGCTTCCCAGGACCCTTCTAAAGCTCCCAGAGCCTTCTAGAGCACCCCAGGACCCTTCTAAAAGCCCCTAGACCCTTCTAGAGGCCCCCAGGACCTTTCTGAAAGCCCCGAGAACCTTCTAGAGCCCCACAGGACCCTTCTAAAAGCTTCCAGACCCTTCTAGAGCAACCCAGGACCCTTTTAAAAGATCCCAGACCCTTCTAGATGCCCCAGGGCCCATCTTAAGCACCCCCGTCCCTTGTAGAGCCTCCCAGGACCCTTCTAAAAGACCCCAGACCCTTCTAGAGGCATCCAGGGCGCATCTTAAGTCCCCCAGACCCTTCTAGAGCCCCGCAGGACCCTTCTAAAAGTACCCAGACCCATCTACAGACCCCCAGGACCCTATAAAATACCCCAGACCCTTCTAGACCCTCCCCGGATCCTTGTAAAATCCCCCAGACGCTTCTAGAGGACCCCAGGACCCTTCTAAATGCACCCAGACCCTTCTGGAGCCTACCAGGACCCTTCTAAATGCCCCCAGACCCTTCTAGAGCCCCCCAGGACCCTTCTAAAAGAACCCAGACACTTCTACAGACCACCACGGCCCATCTTAAGGCCCCCAGACCCTTCTAGATCCCCCCAGGACCCTTGTAAAAGCTCCCTGACCCTTCTAGACCCCCCCAGGACCCTTCTAAAAGCCCCCAGACACTTCTAGACCCTCCCCGGATCCTTCTAAATGCCTCCAGACCCTTCTAGATCCTCCCAGGACCCTTCTAAAAGCCCCCAGACCCTTCTAGATCCTCCCAGGACCCTTCTAAAAGCCCCCAGACCTTTCTAGAGGCCCCCAGAACCCTTCTAAAAGCCCCTAGACCCTTCTAGAGCCCCCCAGGAACCTTCTAAAAGCCCCCAGAACCTTCTAGAGACCCCCAGGACCCTATAAAAGCCCGCAAACCATCTAGAGCCCCCCAGGACCCTTCTAAAAGCCCCCAGACCCTTCTAGAGCCCCCCAGGACCCTTCTAAAAGCCCCCAGACCCTTCTAGAGAACCCCAGGACCATTCTAAAAGTCCCCAGACCCTTCTAGAGCTTCCCAGGACCCTTCTAAAGCTCCCAGAGCATTCTAGAGCACCCCAGGACCATTCTAAAAGCCCACAGACCCTTCTAGAGCCCCCCAGGACCCTTCTAAAAGCATCCAGACCCTTCTAGAGCCCCCCAGGACCATTCTAAAGGCCCCCAGACCCTTCTAGATGCCACAGTGCCCCTCTTAAGCCCCCCCGTTTCTTCTAGAGCACCCCAGGACCCTTCTAAAAGCCCACAGACCCTGCTAGAGCCTCCCAGGACCCTTCTAAAAGCCCCCAGACCCTTCAAGAGCCCCCCCGGACCATTCTAAAAGCCCCTAGACCCTTCTAGAGGCACCCAGGACCCTTCTGAAAGCCCCCAGAACCTTCTAGAGCCCCACAGGACCCTTCTAAAATTCCCCAGACCCTTCTAGAGCCTCCCAGGACCCTTCTAAAAGCCCCCACACCCTTCTAGAGACCCCCAGGACCCTTCTGAAAGCCCCCAGAACCTTCTAGAGGAACCCAGGACCCTTCTAAAAGCCCCCAGACCCTTCTAGAACCTCCCAGGACCCTTCTAAAAGACCCCAGACCATTCTAGAGACACCGAGGACCCTTCTAGAGCCACCCAGGACCCTTCTAAAAGCCCCCAGAACCTTCCAGAGCCTCCCAGGACCCTTCTAAAAGCCCCCAGACCCTTCTAGAGACCCCCAGGACCCTTCTACAAGCCCCCAGACCATTCTAGAGCCACCCAGGACCTTTCAACAAGCCCCCAGACCCTTCTAGAGTCCTCCAGGACCCTTCTACAAGCCCCCAGACCCTTCTAGAGCCCCCCAGGACCCTTCTACAAGCCCACAGACCATTATAGAGGCACCCAGGACCCTTCTAAAAGTCCCCAGACCCTTCTAGAGTCCTCCAGGACCCTTCTGCAAGCCCCCAGACCCTTCTGGAGCCCCCCAGGACCCTTCTAAAAGCACCCAGACACGTCTAGAGGCCCCCAGGACCCTTCTACAAGCCCCCAGACCCTTCTAGAGCCTCCCAGGACCCTTCTAATAGCCACTAGACCCTTCTAGAGACCCCCAGGCCCCTTCTAAAAGACTCCAGACCCATCTAGACCCACCTCGGATCCTTCTAAAAGCCCCCAGACCGTTCTAGAGCACCCTAGGATCCTTCAAAAAGCACCCAGACCCTTCTAGACCGTCCTCGGATCATTTTAGAAGCCCCGAAACACTTCTAGAGCCCCCCAAAACCCTTCTAAAAGACCCCAGACGCTTCTAGAGCCCCCTAGGTCCCATCTAAAAGCCCCCAGATACTTCTACAGCCCCCCAGGACCCTTCTAAAAGCTCCCAGACACTTCTAGAGCCCCCCAGGATCCTTCTAAAAGCACCCAGACCCTTCTAGACCCTCCCCGGATCCTTCTAAAATATCCCAGACCTTTCTAGAGCTTCCCAAGACCCTTCTAAAGCTCCCAGAGCCTTTTAGAGCACTCCAGGACCCTTCTAAAGGACCCAAGACCCTTCTAGAGACCCCCCGGACCCTTCTAAAAGCCCCTAGACCCTTCTAGAGGCCCCCAGGACGCTTCTGAAAGCCCCCAGAACCTTCTAGAGCCCCACAGGACACTTTAAAAAGCACCCAGACCCTTCTACAGACTCCCAGGACCCTATAAAAGCCCCCAGACACTTCTAGAGTCCCCAGGACACTTCTAAAAGCCCCCAGACCCTTCTAGATGCCCCAGTGCCTCTCTTAAGCCCCCCCGTCCCTCCTAGAGTATCCCAGGACCCTTCTAAAAGCCCCCAGACACTTCTAGATCCCCCCAGGACCCTTCTAAAAGCCCCCAGACTCTTCAAGAGCCCCCCCGGAACCTTCTGAAAGCCCCTAGACCCTTCTAGAGGCACCCAGGACCCTTCTGGAAGCCCCCAGAACCTTCTAGAGCCCCCCAGGACCCTTCTAAAAGCCCCCACACCCTTCTAGAGACCCCCAGGACCCTTCTGAAAGCACCCAGAACCTTCTAGAGCAGCCCAGGACCCATCTAAATGCCTCCAGACCCTTCTAGAGCATCCCAGGACCCTTCTAAAAGCACCCAGACCCTTCTAGAGCCTCCCAGGACCCTTTTAAAGGCCCCCAGACCCTTATAGAGACACCCAGGACCCTTCTAAAAGCCCCCAGACCCTTCTAGACCCCAACAGGACCATTCTAAAAGCACCCAGACCCTTCTAGATCCCCCCAGGACTCCTCTAAATGCCCCCAGACCCTTCTAGAGCCCCTCAATACCTTTCTACAAGCTCCCAGACCCTTCTAGAGCCCCCAAGGACCCTTCTAAAAGCCCCCAGACCCTTCTAGAGGCCCCCAGGACAATTCTAAAAGCGCCCAGACCCTTCTAGATACTCCCAGGATCCTTCTACAAGCCCCCAGTCCCTTCTAGAGCCACCCAGGACCCTTCTAAAAGCCTCCAGACCCTTCCAGAGCCTCCCAGGACCCTTCTAAAAGCACCCAGACCCTTCTAGAGACCCCCAGGACCCTTGTAAATGCCCCCAGACCCTTCTAGAGCAACACAGGACCATTCTAAAAGACCCCAGACCCTTCTAGAGCCTCCCAGGACCCTTCTAAAAGCCACCAGAACCTTCTAGAGACCCCCAGGACTCTTCTAAAAGCCCCCAGACCCTTCTAGAGCCACCCAGGACACTTCTAAAAGCCCCCAGAACCTTCCAGAGCCTCCCAGGACCCTTCTAAAAGCGCCCAGACCCTTCTAGAGCCCCCCAGGACCTTTCTACAAGCCCCCAGACCCTTCTAAAGCCCCCCAGGACCCTTTTAAAAGCCCCCAGACCCTTCTAGAGCCCCCCAGGAACTTTCTACAAGCCCCCAGACCCTTCTAAAGCCCCCCAGGACCCTTTTAAAAGCCCCCAGACCCTTCTAGAGGCCTGCAGTACCCTTCTAAAAGCCCCCAGACCCTTCTAGAGCCCCCCAGGACCATTCTACAAGCCCCCAGACCATTCTAGAGCCCCCCAGGACCCTTCTAAAAGCCCCCAGACCATTCTAGAGTCCTCCAGGACCCTTCTACAAGCCCCCAGACCCTTCTAGAGCCCCCCAGGACCCTTCTAAAAGCCCCCAGACCCTTCTAGAGCCCCCCTGGACCCTTCTAAAAGCACCCAGACACGTCTAGAGGCCCCCAGGACCCCTCTACAAGCCCCCAGACCCTTCTAGAGCTCCCCAGGACCCTTCTAAAAGCCACTAGACCCTTCTAGAGACCCCCAGGCCCCTTCTAAAATCCTCCAGACCCTTCTAGACCCTCCCCGGATCCTTCTAAAAGCCCCCAGACCGTTCTAGAGCCCCCTAGGATCCTTCAAAAAGCACCCAGACCCTTCTAGACCGTCATCGGATCATTCTAGAAGCCCCCAGACCCTTCTAGAGCCCCCCAAAACCCTTCTAAAAGACCCCAGACGCTTCTAGAGCCCCCTAGGACCCATCTAAAAGCCCCCAGACCCTTCTACAGCACCCCAGGACCCTTCTAAAAGCTCCCAGACACTTCTAGAGCCCCCCAGGACCCTTCTAAAAGCCCCAAGACCCTTCTAGAGACCCCCGGACCCTTCTAAAAGCCCCTAGACCCTTCTAGAGGCCCCCAGGACCCTTCTGAAACCCCCAGAACCTTCTAGAGCCCCACAGGACCCTTCTAAAAGCAAACAGACCCTTCTACAGACTCCCAGGACCCTATAAAAGCCCCCAGACCCTTCTAGAGTCCCCCAGGACACTTCTAAAAGCCCCCAGATCCTTCTAGAGCCCCCCATGACCCTTCTAAAAGCTTCCAGACCCTTCTAGAGCAACCCAGGACCCTTCTGAAAGCCCCCAGACCCTTCTAGATGCCCCAGGGCCCCTCTTAAGCCCCCCCGTCCATTCTAGAGCCCCCCAGGACCCTTCTAAAAGCCCCCAGACCCTTCTAGAGGCATCCAGGGCGTATTTTAAGGCCCCCAGACCCTTCTAGAGCCCTCCAGGACCCTTCTAAAAGTACCCAGACCCTTCTACATATCCCCAGGACCCTATAAAAGCCCCCAGACCCTTCTAGACCCTACCCGGATCCTTCTAAAAGCCCCCAGACCCTTCTAGATCCTCCCAGGACCCTTCTAAAAGCACCCAGACCCTTCTAGAGCCCACCAGGACCCTTCTAAAAGTTCCCAGACCCTTCTAGAATCCCCAGGACCCTTCTAAAAGACCCCAGACCCTTCTAGAGGCACCTAGAGCCCATCTTACGGCCCCCAGACCATTCTAGAGCACGCCAAGACCCTTCTAAAAGCACCCAGACTTTTCTAGAGCCCCCCAGGACCATTCTAAAAGCTCCCAGACCCTTCTAGAGCCCCCCAGGGCCCCACTTGAGGCACCCCGTCCCTTCTAGTGCACCCCAGGACCCTTCTAAAAATCCCCGACCCCTCTAGAGCACTCCAGGACCCTTCTAAAAGCCCCCAGACCCTTCTAGAGCCCCCCAGGACCCTTCTAAAAGAACCCAGACCCTTCTAGAGGCCCCGAGGACCCTTCTGAAAGACCCCAGAACCTTCAAGAGCACCCCAGGACCCTTCTAAAAGTCCCCGACCCCTCTAGAGCACTCCAGGACCCTTCTACAAGACCCACAGACCCTTCTAGAGCCCCCCAGGACCCTTCTGAAAGACCCCAGACCCTTCTACAGGCCCCCAGGACCCTTCTGAAAGCCCCCAGAACCTTCTAGAGCCCCACAGGACCCTTCTAAAAGCCCCCAGACCCGTCTAGAGCCCACCAGGACCCTTCTAAAAGCACCCAGACCCTTCTAGAGAACCCCAGGACCAATCTGAAAGCCCCCAGAACCTTCTAGAGCCCCCCAGGATCCTTCTAAAAGCCCCCAGACCCGTCTAGAGCTCACCAGGACCCTTCTAAAAGCACCCAGACCCTTCTAGAGACACCCAGGACCAATCTAAAAGCCCCCAGACCCTTCTAGAGCCCACCAGGACCCTTCTAAAATCACCCAGACTCGTCTAGAGCCACCCAGGACCATTCTAAAAGCCCCCAGACCCTTCTAGAGCCTCCCAGGACACTTCTAAAAGCAACTAGACCCATCTAGAGACCCCCAGGGCCATTCTAAAAGCCCCCAGACCCTTCTAGACCCCCCCAGGACCCTTCTACATGCCCCCAGACCCTTCTAGAGCCCCCCAGGACCCTTCTAAATGCCTCCAGGCCCTTCTAGAGCCCCCCAGGACCCTTCTAAAAGCACCCAGACCCTTCTAGAGACCCCCAGGACCATTCTGAAAGCCCCCAGAACCTTCTAGAGCCCCCCAGGACCCTTCTAAAAGCACCCAGACCCTTCTAGAGACGCCCAGGACCCTTCTACAAGCCCCCAGACCCTTCTAGAGACCCCCAGGACACTTCTAAAAGCACCTAGACCCTTCTAGAGACCCCCAGGACCATTCTAAAAGCCCCCAGACCCTTCTAGACCCAACCAGGACCCTTCTACAAGCACCCAGACCCTTCTAGAGCCCCCCAGGACCCTTCTAATAGCCCCCAGACCCGTCTAGATGCCACCAGGACCCTTCTAAAAGTCCCCAGACCCTTCTAGACCCCCCCCGGACCTTTGAAAAAGCCCCCAGACCCTTCTAGAGGAACCTAGGACCCTTATAAAAGCACCCAGACCCTTCCAGAGCCTCCCAGAACCTTTCTATACGCCCCCAGACCCTTCTAGAGGCCCCCGGACCCTTCTAAAAGCCTCTAGACCCTTCTAGAGCCCCCCAGGACCCTTCTAAAAGCCCCCAGACCCTTCTAGAGCCTCCCAGGACCCTTCTAAAAGACCCCAGACCCTTCTAGAGAACCCCCCGGACCTTTGTAAAAGCCCCCAGACCCTTCTAGAGGCCCCCAGGACCCTTATAAAAGCACCCAGACCCTTCCAGAGCCTCCCAGGACCCTTCTAAACGCCCCCAGACCCTTCTAGAGGCCCCCAGGACGCTTCTAAAAGCCTCTAGACCCTTCTAGAGCCCCCCAGGACCCTTCTAAAAGACCCCAGACGCTTCTAGAGCCCCCTAGGACCCACCTAAAAGCCCCCAGACCCTTCTAGAGCCCCCCAGGACCCTTCTAAAAGCTCCCAGACACTTCTAGAGCCCCCCAGGACACATCTAAAAGCCCCCAGACCCTTCTAGACCCTCCCCGGATCCTTCTAAAATACCCCAGACCCTTCTAGAGCTTCCCAGGACCCTTCTGAAGCTCCCAGAGCCTTCTGGAGCACCCCAGGACCCTTCTAAAAGCCCCCAGACCATTCTAGAGACCCCCGGACACTTCTAAAAGCCCCTAGACCCTTCTAGAGGCCCCCAGGACCCTTCTGAAACCCCCAGAACCTTCTAGAGCCCCACAGGACCCTTCTAAAAGCAAACAGACCCTTCTACACACTCCCAGGACCCTATAAAAGCCCCCAGACCCTTCTAGAGTCCCCCAGGACACTTCTAAAAGCCCCCAGACCCTTCTAGAGCGCCCCATGACCCTTCTAAAAGCTTCCAGACCCTTCTAGAGCCCCCCAGGACCCTTCTAAAAGCCGCCAGACCTTTCTAGAGGCATCCAGGGCGCATCTTAAGGCCCGCAGACC
>JAUNZM010002513.1:0-137726 GCA_033459285.1 Clamator glandarius | reverse complement strand
CTCCGTCCTGCTTCGACCTCCTCTGTCCCGCTTCGACCTCCTCTCTCCGCTTCGACCTCCTCTCTCCCGCTTCGACCTCCTCTCTCCTGATTCGACCTCCTCTCTCCCGCTGTGACCTCCTCTCTCCCGCTTCGACCTCCTCTCTCCCGCTTCGACCTCCTCTCTCCCGCTTCGACCTCCTCCCTCCCGCTTCGACCTCCTCTCTCCCGCTTCGACCTCCTCTCTCCCGCTTCGACCTCCTCTCTCCCGCTTCGACCTCCTCTCTCCTCTTTCGACCTCCTCTCTCCTCCTTCGACCTCCTCTCTCCCGCTTCGACCTCCTCTCTCCCGCTTCGACCTCCTCTCTCCCGCTTCGACCTCCTCTCTCCCGCTTCGACCTCCTCTCTCCCGCTTCGACCTCCTCTGTCCCGCTTCGACCTCCTCTGTCCCGCTTCGACCTCCTCCCTCCCGCTTCGACCTCCTCTCTCCCGCTTCGACCTCCTCTCTCCCGCTTCGACCTCCTCTCTCCCGCTTCGACCTCCTCTCTCCCGCTTCGACCTCCTCTCTCCCGCTTCGACCTCCTCTCTCCCGCTTCGACCTCCTCCCTCCCGCTTCGACCTCCTCTCTCCCGCTTCGACCTCCTCTCTCCCGCTTCGACCTCCTCTCTCCCGCTTCGACCTCCTCTCTCCCGCTTCGACCTCCTCTCTCCCGCTTCGACCTCCTCTTTCCGGCTTCGACCTCCTCTTTCCCGCTTCGACCTCCTCTCTCCCGCTTCGACCTCCTCTCTCCCGCTTCGATCTCCTCCGTCCCGCTTCGACCTCCTCCGTCCCGCTTCGACCTCCTCTCTCCCGCTTCGCCCTCCTCTCTCCCGCTTCGCCCTCCTCTCTCCCGCTTCGACCTCCTCTCTCCCGCTTCGACCTCCTCTCTCCTGCTTCGACCTCCTCTGTCCCGCTTCGACCTCCTCTGTCCCTCTTCGACCTCCTCTGTCCCTCTTCGACCTCCTCCGTCCCGCTTCGACCTCCTCCATCCCGCTTTGACCTCCTCTCTCCAGCTTCGACCTCCTCTCTCCCGCTTCGACCTCCTCTCTCCCGCTTCGACCTCCTCTCTCCCGCTTCGACCTCCTCCGTCCCGCTTCGACCTCCTCTCTCCCGCTTCGACCTCCTCTCTCCCGCTTCGACCTCCTCTCTCCCGCTTCGACCTCCTCTCTCCCGCTTCGACCTCCTCTCTCCCGCTTCGACCTCCTCCGTCCTCCTTCGACCTCCTCTCTCCCGCTTCGACCTCCTCTCTCCCGCTTCGACCTCCTCCGTCCCGCTTTGACCTCCTCTCTCCCGCTTCGACCTCCTCTCTCCCGCTTCGACCTCCTCTCTCCCGCTTCGACCTCCTCTCTCCCGCTTCGACCTCCTCTCTCCCGCTTCGACCTCCTCTCTCCCGCTTCGACCTCCTCCGTCCCGCTTCGACCTCCTCTCTCCCGCTTCGACCTCCTCTCTCCCGCTTCGACCTCCTCTCTCCCGCTTCGACCTCCTCTCTCCCGCTTCGACCTCCTCTCTCCCGCTTCGACCTCCTCTCTCCCGCTTCGACCTCCTCTCTCCCGCTTCGACCTCCTCTCTCCCGCTTCGACCTCCTCTCTCCCGCTTCGACCTCCTCTCTCCCGCTTCGACCTCCTCCCTCCCGCTTCGACCTCCTCTCTCCCGCTTCGACCTCCTCTCTCCCGCTTCGACCTCCTCTCTCCCGCTTCGACCTCCTCTCTCCCGCTTCGACCTCCTCTCTCCCGCTTCGACCTCCTCTTTCCGGCTTCGACCTCCTCTCTCCCGCTTCGACCTCCTCTCTCCCGCTTCGACCTCCTCTTTCCCGCTTCGACCTCCTCTCTCCCGCTTCGACCTCCTCTCTCCCGCTTCGACCTCCTCTCTCCCGCTTCGATCTCCTCCGTCCCGCTTCGACCTCCTCCGTCCCGCTTCGACCTCCTCTCTCCCGCTTCGCCCTCCTCTCTCCCGCTTCGCCCTCCTCTCTCCCGCTTCGACCTCCTCTCTCCCGCTTCGACCTCCTCTCTCCCGCTTCGACCTCCTCTGTCCCGCTTCGACCTCCTCTGTCCCTCTTCGACCTCCTCTGTCCCTCTTCGACCTCCTCTGTCCCGCTTCGACCTCCTCCATCCCGCTTTGACCTCCTCTCTCCAGCTTCGACCTCCTCTCTCCCGCTTCGACCTCCTCTCTCCCGCTTCGACCTCCTCTCTCCCGCTTCGACCTCCTCCGTCCCGCTTCGACCTCCTCTCTCCCGCTTCGACCTCCTCTCTCCCGCTTCGACCTCCTCTCTCCCGCTTCGACCTCCTCTCTCCCGCTTCGACCTCCTCTCTCCCGCTTCGACCTCCTCCGTCCTCCTTCGACCTCCTCTCTCCCGCTTCGACCTCCTCTCTCCCGCTTCGACCTCCTCCGTCCCGCTTCGACCTCCTCTCTCCCGCTTCGACCTCCTCTCTCCCGCTTCGACCTCCTCTCTCCCGCTTCGACCTCCTCTCTCCCGCTTCGACCTCCTCTCTCCCGCTTCGACCTCCTCTCTCCCGCTTCGACCTCCTCCGTCCCGCTTCGACCTCCTCTCTCCCGCTTCGACCTCCTCTCTCCCGCTTCGACCTCCTCTCTCCCGCTTCGACCTCCTCTCTCCCGCTTCGACCTCCTCTCTCCCGCTTCGACCTCCTCTCTCCCGCTTCGACCTCCTCTCTCCCGCTTCGACCTCCTCTCTCCCGCTTCGACCTCCTCTCTCCCGCTTCGACCTCTTCCGTCCCGCTTCGACCTCCTCTCTCCCGCTTTGACCTCCTCTCTCCCGCTTCGACCTCCTCTCTCCCGCTTCGACCTCCTCCCTCCCGCTTCGACCTCCTCCCTCCCGCTTCGACCTCCTCTCTCCCGCTTCGACCTCCTCTCTCCCGCTTCGACCTCCTCCCTCCCGCTTCGACCTCCTCCCTCCCGCTTCGACCTCCTCTCTCCCGCTTCGACCTCCTCTCTCCCGCTTCGACCTCCTCCCTCCCGCTTCGACCTCCTCCCTCCCGCTTCGACCTCCTCTCTCCCGCTTCGACCTCCTCTCTCCCGCTTCGACCTCCTCTCTCCCGCTTCGACCTCCTCTCTCCCGCTTCGACCTCCTCTCTCCCGCTTCGACCTCCTCTCTCCCGCTTCGACCTCCTCTCTCCCGCTTCGACCTCCTCTCTCCCGCTTCCACCTCCTCTCTCCCGCTTCCACCTCCTCTCTCCCGCTTCCACCTCCTCTCTCCCGCTTCCACCTCCTCTCTCCCGCTTCCACCTCCTCTCTCCCGCCTCGACCTCCTCTCTCCTGCTTCGACCTCCTCTGTCCCGCTTCGACCTCCTCTACCCTTTTCTGTCCTTCTGCGAGCTCCTTCGACTTTCTCTGACCTTTCTTTGATCTCCTCAATCCTTCTGCGAGCTCCTTCAAGCTTCTTTGACCTGTTCTGTCCTTCTAGGAGCTCCTATTATCTTCTCTGACCTTCTTTGATCTTCTTTGTCCTTCTGTGAGCTCCTTCCCCCTTCTTTGACCTTCTTTGACCTCCTCAATCCTTCTGCAAGCTCCTTCGACCTTCTTTGACCTCTTCTGTCCTTCTGCGAGCTCCTTTGATCTTCTTTAACCTTCTTTGACCTCCTCCGTCCTTCTGTGAGCTCCTTGGACCTTTTCTGACCTCCTTTGACCTCCTCCGTCCTTCTACGAGGTCCTTCGACCTTCTTTGACCTCCTCGGTCCTGCTACGAGCTCCTTTGACCTTCTCTGACCTTCTTTGACCTTCTCTGACCTTCTTTGACCTCCTCCGTCCTTCTGTGAGCTCCTTCCCCCTTCTTTGACCTTCTTTGATCTCCTCGGTCCTTCTGCGATCTTCTTCCCCCTTCTTTGACCTTCTTTGATCTCCTCCATTCTTCTGCGAGATCCTTCAACCTTCTTTGACCTTCTTTGACCTCCTCAATCCTTCTGCGAGCTCCTTCGATCTTCTTTGACCTCCTCTGTCCTTCTGCGCGCTCCTTCGTCTTTCTCTGACCTTCTTTGACCTCCTCCATCCTTCTTCGACCTCCTCCGACCTTCTCTGACCTTCTTTGACCTCCTCCGTCCTTCTGCGAGCTCCATTGACCTTCTTTGACCTTCTTTGATCTTTTCTGTCGTTCTGTGAGCTCCTTCGATCTTCTTTGACCTTCTTTGATCTCCTCCGTCCTTCTGCGAGCTCCTGCGATCTTCTTTGACCTTCTTGGACCTCCTTAATCCTTTTTCAAGCTCCTTCAACCTTCTTTGACCTCTTCTTTCCTTCTGCGAGCTCCTTCGAACTTCTTTAACCTTCTTTGACCTCCTCTGTCCTTCTGTGAGCTCCTTTGACTTTCTCTGACCTTCTTTGACCTCTTCCATCCTTCTGCGAGCTCCTTTGACCTTCTCTGACCTTCTTTAACCTCCTCCGTCGTTCTGTGAGCTCTTTTGATCTTCTCCGACCTTCTTTGACCTTCTTAGACCTTCTCCGACCTTCTTTGACCATCTCTGACCTTCTTTGACCTTCTTTGACCATCTCCGACCTTCTTTGACCATCTCTGACCTTCTTTGACCTTCTTTGACCATCTCCGACCTTCTTTGACCATCTCTGACCTTCTTTGACCTTCTTTGACCATCTCCGACCTTCTCCGACCTTCTTTGACCTTCTCCGACCTTCTTTGACCTTCTCTGACCTTTTCCGACCTTCTTTGACCTTCTCTGACCTTCTCCGACCTTCTTTGACTTTCTCCGACCTTCTTTGACCTTCTCCGACCTTCTCCGACCTTCTTTGACCTTCTCCGACCTTCTTTGACCTTCTCCGACCTTCTCTGACCTTCTTTGACCTTCTTTGACCTTCCCTGACCTTCCCTGACCTTCTCCGACATTCTCTGACCTTCTTTGACCTCCTCCGTCCTTCTGCAAGCTCCTTCGACCTCCTCCGACCTTCTTTAACCTCCTCCGTCATTCTGCGAGCTCCTTTGACGTTCTTTGACCTCCTCAATCCTTCTTCAAGCTCCTTCGACCTTCTTTGACCTCTTCTGTCCTTCTGCGAGCTCCTTCGACCTTCTTTGACCTCTTCTGACCTTCTCCGACCTCCTCCGACCTTCTTTGACCTTCTCTGACCTTCTCCGACCTCCTCCGACCTCCTCCGACCTTCTCCGAGCTCCCCCGTCCTTCTGCGAGCTCCTTCTACCTTCTCTGACCTTCTTTAATCTTCTCCGACCTTCTCCGACCTTCTTTGACCTTCTCCGACCTTCTTTGACCTCCTCCGACCTCCTCCGCCCTCCCCGGTCCTTCTGCGAGCTCCCTTGCCCTTCTCTGCCGTCGCTCGCTCTTCCCTGCCCTTCCTCTCCTCACCCCGTGGTGTCCCTCAGCCTCTCCCGGCTCCGGGCTGGTCGCTGCTCTCCGCTCGCCGCGGCCAGCGGCTGCAATCTGGGGCTGGGCGAGGGACGGCGCCCCCAGCGCCCTCGTGTCCCCCCGTGTCGGGAGCGGCTCCGACGGGGCTGCCGACCGTCCGTTCCGGTTTCCCTGCCGCACGCTGGCCGCTCGTTAGCTTCACGGCTGCTCTGTCCGTCTAACAGAATCCCCGGCGAGACGCGTGGCGCTCTCGCCGGCCTTTTCCCAAGCTCGCTCCGGTGACGCCGCGTTGCGTCTGGCGAGTCCTCCCGTCCCTCGCGGGTCCCTTTCGGGGGGAGCAGCGAAACCTTTGGCCGCTCTTGGGGAGGAGATTCTCTGCCGGCAGCGCGGGAGGGGAGGGGAGTGCGGGCAGCGCCGCGGGAGCTGCCGCTCCGGGCGAGTCGGGCGCCCGTCGGGCTCGAACCCGCGACTCGGGGAACGGGCACGAAAGAGCTTCGCCCGGCTCGGTGCTGCTGGCGCCGGGAGGCTCGAGGGGAACGTGCTGCTGCTTTAAGGAGAGGTTGTTGATGGAAGGAGCTCGGCTCGGCTCGATTTAAATTATATAAGTTAACCGCATCGACATTATTGATCCCTTAAGCACCAATAACCCTTGTTAACCGCGTGCCCAGGGCACAGTGGGTATTTCCCTCTCTGAGCTCCGATTTTAAGCAGCAGATGGATCAGTTCCATCCAACCCGGGTTTACAAAAGGCACGTCTGGCCACCCAACCCTGAACGGCTCCGGTGATAAAGCATCTCAGCTCCTGGCTGAGGGAAAGGCTGTGGAGGGACCTTCCTGGGCTTCCGGAAAGCCTCGGACACAGCTTCTCACAGCATCGCGCTTCGGAAACTGGCACCTCGGGATGGCACAGGCGCACGCTCTCCAGGCTGGAAAACCGGTTGGATGGCCGGGCCCGGAGAGTGCTGGGAAACGGAGTTAACTCCGGCTGGGGGCCCGTTCCAAGTGGGGTTCCCCAGGGCTCAGCGCTGGGTCCAGCCCCGTTCAGCGTCTTTCTCGAGGACCTGGATGAAGGCGTCGAGTGCTCCCTCAGCAAGTTTGAGGGCGACACTGAGCTGGGGAGAAGCGTGGAGCAGCTAGAGGGTCGGGAGGCTCCAAAAGGATCCCAGGTGGCCAAGAAGGCCGATGGCATCTCGGCTCGGATCAGAAACCGCGTGGCCAGCAGGGCCAGGGAGGTTCTTCTCCCTCTGCGCTCGGCACTGGGAAGACCGCACCTCGAATACCGTGTTTAGTTCTGAGGTGCCGAGGGACACGGGTTCGGATTCGATAGGAACGGTTGGGCTCGACGATCCAATGGGTCTTTCCCAACCTGGCGATTCTACGATTCTGTGCGTTACGTAATCGTATTCTCACGCCCCATTTAGATAGAATCGAGCGTCGATTAAGCACCTTTGAGATGTTCCGTACAGGAGCAAAACCACAGAGACTGAGCTATTTCTCAGCCTGCAACGAAGCAGCAAACTCTAAAGGGCATTTTCCACTCCTTGTTATCGATCCTCTTCGTGCCCTTCTCCCAGCAGCCTTTCCATCGCCTACAGCCACATCTTTTGTGTAGCCACCAGGCTAAAATGTCCCGGCTGAGAAGAACAATCGAGCCGTCCCAGAGAAGCTGGAATAGCAACCCCCAGCCGTAAGAGGAAAGGCTCCGAAACTCCTCGATTTCCATCCGAGACAGAGGCAGCCGGTGCTTTTATCACCTGGATTGTGGCTCTGCCTCTCCCAGAACAAACTCGATACGATCGCTGCCCCAACAGCATCAGGCAGGCTCCGGTTTCAGGAGCCCGGGAATCCCCGGCACGTCCAAAAGTAAGTCAGCTCGGGTCCCGTGCCTCTAAGTTCCAGACCCTGGGGAAGGGAGGGGGAACGAGGAAGAAAATGCCCTAAAGCTCTCCTGCTTCAGGCACCTGGAAGGTATCGACACCCGGATCTTTGCAGCAGCAGCTCAGCAGAACAGTTCAGCCCAGGGAGCTTCTAAAGCCAGACGTGTACATCACAAAGATCTGACTCGTTGGAGAGGAACTAGGAGCCCTGCAGGCAGAAGATTATAGAAAACGACAGGGACCGGCACCGAAATTCTGAAACGGCACAAAGAGCCAAGGGGAGCGTCGAGGTGCAGAGGGAATTTAAAAGCTGGAACAGCAACGGTGAGCGAGACAAAACGAGAGAGAGAGAAAGAGAGAGAGAGAAAGAAAGAAAAGCAAGGCGCTTGCAGATGCAGAGAAAGAACAAACCGCAAGGATCAAGCCAGGGAAATCGCAGGGGAAAAGAATGAGGAATGCGGATTGGGACAAAGATGGAAAAGGGAAAAAAAGTATAGGCAGAGAACAGATGCTAAAGGCTGGGAAAAAAGAAAGAAAGGAAGAAAAGAGCACAGAAAAAAAAAAGAATAGAGATATAAGGATACCGGTAGGCAAGAATTATAGCAACACAATAAAGGAAAGGACCCAAAAAGTCCCATTCTAAAATGTTTCCTACCTAGTCCCATCCCTGCCAGACCCAGCAACACTGCAGGGAAAGCCCCCAGACTGTTATTTCTCAGCAGGGGCTTTCAGACCTTTAGTAGTGTTGTTGGAGCTGAGAATGAAAAGCAGAGTTAATCAACCCCAGCTGCCCCCAGGCCCTATTTATACCTGTGAGGAGGTTCCCACACCCCATTCACAGGTGGTGGCTGGGAAGGCCCAGGAGGTATATAAACCCCCGGCCTCGCCTCGGGAGCTCATGGAGCTTTGTCAGGAGTTTAGGGCTTGGTTGCTGGTTCAATCCATCGCAGCTTTTAAGGAGATTAAACTAGTTTGGGTGAGGCGGTGAGGAACGCGGTTTAATGACCGATGGAAACGGTTGGACCCAACGATTCAGTAGCTCTTTTCCAACCCGGCGATTCTATAAAAATCAGAGACCTTGCTGCTTAAAGGGATGGGCTTGCTCCCTATCTCCAGCGCAGGGTTCTGCTCCTTGTTTCCCTTGCGTTTCTTGGGGAAGAGATTGGATATTGGTTTGGAACAGTTCGCAGCCGAGCGACTCTTCTTCATCGGGGCGGTGGGTCTGCGAGCCTCCCTTATTTAGTAGAGTTTGGGATTTCCCTGAACTTAGCAGTGAGGTTTGCTCTATTATTGCTCACGGCAGTTGTTACCTTGTCCACGTTACCCACTGTGATTTTTTTATGGTCGTTGAGTTTCCAATTTAGCTCTTAGAGTCGTTAAATCCCCCTGCTGTGCGATTTCATTGGCTGACTGCATCTGGAATTCCAGTCTCCGTTGCCGGGTGGTGAGCGCACTGTGTTTCTAGGTCTCCTGCGTTAATAATATTTACTGGTTTCCAATAAGAATCTTTTCTCCAGTTCTTTTTGTTGGCTCCTGCGCCTGAAGCCTGGTACCTTCCTAGAGTTTGGATCTCGGCGGCTCATCTTTCTTTCGCCCTGCGTATCGCCACTCCCAGCCCTAGAACTCAAGCAGCGAGGAGGAGAGGTAAGCAGCCAGCATGGAATTTTGGGGCACGGGGGAGGCAGACAGGCTTATTCTTCCTATCGTGGGGCTGCCTGCGAGGAGGGAATTAAGTCTGTCTGGAAGAGCAAAGTATGATTGGGGCCGGGGGCAGGGGTGGGGTGTGCCCGAGGGGAGCAGGCTGGGAGTGCCCATTAGGCACCGTTCTTATTGCATCGTGACCTAAGCGGGGATGAGCTTCACGTTTTCAAAACTTCTAGTCAGCCCTCTGTTCCTGAAGCCTCGAAGCCCATATCGGAGGCCAAACTCGCTAGTCATAAAGGTTCAAGGGTCCCTGTTGACCGGATACATCTTCCACACATCTTGTGCCTTTAGGCATTTAAAAAGAGATTCTTTAAGGTCCCTCCTCTCAGTTTTGGCCACGTAGCGTTGTACTAAAGGATCCTTTCCAGCGTGACGGAGAGGCCTCGAGTGCCATATCTAGGGTCCTGAGTGCTCGTACTTATCAATGCACTGGTGATCGGGCACTACTTTTCTTGCATCGCGCTCCTAACGCCTGGATCGATATTGGGATTTGGCACTGTGGTTTTCTGTTTGATTTATTTTACCTGCAGATGCTGAAGAGGAACCCAGTGACTGCAGGATGATTTCCATTAGCCGATGTGATTCCGTTCTCTTGGCTCCCCGTTCCGGGACTTGTTCCGCGCATCCTCCGCATCTTTACGTCTTTCCAAGGGGCTTCTTGCCCCTTCGTCTTGCCCGTTGAGTCCACGTATCTTGGGAACCACGCACGGTTCTTTGCTTTCCCAGGGCTGCCGTAGGTTCTCCCTCGGAGCCCTGTCCGTTGCCTCTTGCCCATCGGCATGCGTGACCCAGGAGTCCTCCTGGTTGACGCGAATTTTCCGTTGTCCCCGGTTCCCGCTGTGGGTCTCGTGTGTGGGTGTTGTGCGTGTATTTGTGTCTGGTTGGAGCTGCTCTGCCCTGGGGAGGTGGCTCCGCTGTGGGGCAGGCGGGAAGGGGCGACCGGTGGCTGTACGACCAGGTAATGGGGTTTGTTTTTGCTTTGAAGGCTCGGGGCACTGGGCAAAGCGGTGAGTGTCAGAGGAGCTGGCTGGGGTGAGGAGAGCGCCCGTGGTGAGTTGTGGGGAGCAACGCTTGTCGTGCACGTGTCTTCAAGGCAGCGAAGGTCCGGCCGTCCTTTACTGCTTGTGGTTTCCAGGTGGAGCCATCCTCGACGTGGCGGCCCGAGGTGATGGAGGAGGCTGGGTGGCCGAGCGGTCAAGGTAAGGTAGCGGGAGATGGGATTGGCTGGGAGCTGCCTGTGTATTGGAATTGTGTCTAAGCACATCTCTTCCTGCAGGTTCGGCATGCGGACTCCGAGAGGCCAAGCTTCTTGTCAACAAACGCTGTGAGAAGGTGAGGTGGTTGTCCAAGAGCCAAGTACTCTGTAGCGACTCAGCTGACTGGGTTTTTTTTTTTGGCAGGTGCTGTTGCAACAGACCCACCAGGTCATCAAGTCCTAGCATTCCCAGCAATCTCTAAGTCATGCTCCTAAGTACCTCATCCACCATCCCCTTAAACACCTCCAGGGACAGTGACTCAACCACCTCCCTGGGCAGACCGTTCCAATGCCTAACAATGCTCTCTGTGAAGAACTTTTTCTTGATCTCAAGCCTAAATTTCCCTTGCCGGAGCTCGAGGCCATTCCCTCTTGTCCTGCCCTCTGTCACTTGGCCGAAGAGGCCAGCGATCTGCTCTCCACAACCTCCTCTCAGGGAGTTGGAAAGAGCAATGAAGTCTCCCCTCAGCCTCCTCTTCTCCAGGCTGAACAACCCCAGCTCTCTCAGCTGATCCTCTTCTTCTCCAGCCCCTTTACCAGCTTCGTTGCTCTTCTCTGGACTCGCTCCAGAGCCTCAACATCCTTCTTGCGGTGAGGGGCCCAGAACTGAACACAGGACTCGAGGTGCGGTCTCACCAGTGCCGAGTACGGAGGGACAATAACCTCCCTGGACCTGCTGGTCACGCCGTTCCTGATACAGGCCCAGATGCCATCGGCCTTTTTGGCCACCTGGGCCACTGCTGGCTCATGTTCAGTTGGCTCTCAACCAACACCCCCAGGTCCTTCTCCTCCTGGCAGCTTTCCAGCCAGGCTTCTCCTAGTCTGTACCTCTGCTCAGGGTTGTTGTGCCCCAAGTGCAGGACCCGGCATTTGGCCTCGTTAAACCTCCTGCCGTTGGTCTCAGCCCAGCAGTCCAGCCCGTTCAGGTCCCTTTGCAGAGCCTCCCTACTCTCCAGCAGATGGACACTTCCACGCAGCTGGGTGTCATCTGCAAACTTCCTAGGGGAGGACTCGATGCCTTCATCCAGGTGATTGATAAAGTCATTAAACAGGACTAGACCCAGGACTGAGCCCTGGGGAACCCCACTCGTCACTGGCCTCCAGCTGGATTTAACTCCGTTTCCCATCACCCTCTGGGCCCGGTCATTCAACCAGTTTTTCACCCAGGAGAGCGTGCGCCCCTCCAGGCCAGAGGCGGACAGTTTCCGAAGCAGAATGCTGTGAGAAACTGTATCCAAGGCTTTACTCAAATCCAGGAAGAGCACTTCCACAGCCTTTTCTTTGTCCGAGAGTCTAGTCTCACTCGGTCATGGAAGGTGATCAGATGACTCTGGCAAGACCTGCCTTTCATGAACCCACGTTCACTGGCCCTGATCCCCCGGTTCTCTCGCAAGTGCATCTTGGTGGCACTCAGGATCACCCGCTCCATGACTTTCCCCGGTACCGAGGTGAGGCTGACAGGCCTGTAGTTCCCCGGATCCTCCCTGCGTCCCTTCTTATAGATGCGCACGACATCAGCCTCCAATCCAGCGGAACCTCCCCAGTCATCCAGGACTGCGGGAAGACGATGGAAAGGGGTTCGGCCAGCACACCTGCCAGTTCCCTCACAGCTGTTGGGTGGAAGTTCTGAGGGTACCGGCGGATGTGCTGGCCAAACCCCTTTCCATCATCTTCCAACAGCGCTACCGCTGCCCGGGTGCCCTGCACGCATGGCAGAGCGAGAGCGCCAAGCTCTCTGCTGTCACCGGGTAACTTAAATAAATTGTGTTGGCAGCTTAATGAGAGTTTTTAAATAAGTAGCATAGCGAAGCTTGATTTAAATTACATAAGTCAATTGCGCCTACAATAATAATACACTAATGCACCATTTAGATAGCATCGAGCATTGCTTAAACACCATTGATCTGTCTGGTACGGTAGCAAAATCACAGAGACTAGATAATTTCTCAGCAGCTAACGAAGCTGCAAACTCTAAATGGCATTTTCAACTCTGTCATCGATCCTCCCCTGGCCTTTCTCATACCAGCCTTACCATCCCCTACAGCCGCATCTTTCGCGTGGTCATCAGGCTCAAACGTCCAGGCTGAGAAAAACAATAAAGCTGTCACAGAACAGCTAACCATAATAACGGACTCTAGCCATATGAGAAGAGGCTGTGAAATTTCTACACGTACATCCAAGACAGAGACAGCCTGTGCTTTTATCAAAAGTCGTGGCCTTTCCTCTCGCAGAACTCAATCGATCTATCGCTGTCTCAACATCGTCAGTCAGGCTGCAGTCACAGGGGCCGGAGAATCCCAGGCACGTACCAAAAGCGAGTCCGTTAGGGTCTCGTGCCTCTAAGTTACAGGGGGCGGGGAAGAGGGAAGAAAATACCCTAAAGTCCTGCCGCTTCGGTCATCCTCAAGGTATCCACACACGAATATTTTCAGCGGCGCTGGTCTGAGCAGAAGCTAAGAGGAACATCTCAGCTGGGGCTCTTATAAAGCCACACGCGGACATAAAGAAGAGCCCATTCATTTGAGAGGAACTAGGAGCTCTACAGACAGATAGAGGATTGCGGAAAAGGGCAGGGACTAGCACAAAAATTCAGAAACGGCAAGAGGAGCAGTAAAGGGGAGTATCACGATACCAAGCGACCGGAGAAGCCGGGACAGCAACGGTGAGCAATACAAAAAAATAGAAAAAGAAAGAGAGGCGCAGGAAAAAGAGAGAGGAAGGCAAGGCACTCGCAGGTGTAGCGAAAGAACAAGCAAACTCCAGGGACAGAGCAGTAACATCGTGAGGAGAAAGAAAAAAATGCCGATTGGGACAAAGATAGACAAGGAAAAAAAGAACTACAGACACCAGACAGATACTAAAGAGCGGAAGGAAAAAAAAAGACAGAGAAAACGGCATAGAAAGAAAAAGAATCGGGATAAGGGAACACCAAAAAATAAAAATTGTATTGCAGCACAGTAAATGAAAGGAACCCAAACATCCAGCTCTAACAAGTTTGCTACCCGGTGCTGTGACCGTCACAACAAGCAGCGTCGCAGGGAAAGCGCACGGACCTTTATTTCTGGTAAGGATCCTTTCAGGCAGAGTAGCAGCATCTCTCTCTCTGAGAATGTAAGGGAGAGTCAATAAAACACAGCTGTTCCGCAGACCCTATTTATACCTTTGAGGGAGGTCACCACCCCTCAGTCACAGGTGATGCCTGTGAAGGCCCAGGGGGTATATAAGCCCCCGGCCTCGCCTCGGGAGCTCATTCAGCCTCTGGTTTTCCTTGAGATCAGAGCTTAGCTGCTGGTTTGACTCAGCGCAGCTTTCCATGAGGGTTTGCTACACCGGGAAGCTTTTTTTTTTTTGTTTTTTTGTAAGGTTTTTTGTTTGTTTGTTTGTTTGTTTGTATGTTGATGTGTACTTGGTCAGTGCTTTTCAATTAGGTGTTTGAGGGGGCAAGGTGGTTTTTTTTTTTTGGGGTTTTTTTTTTGGTTTTTGGTTGATCAGTTGATTTTTTTTCCTGGTTACTTCGTTTTTATCTAGGATTTCCGATTGCCCAGCAACTTGTTGCTGTTCCTCATTCTGTGGGGCATAATGCACTTATCCTTGAATTTCTATAGTTTATAGCAGGCATTTCTCGGGCGATAATAATTTAGATTTCAATACTTTAGCCTAGGGGAGTAAGTCTATTCTGTGGGCTGGTATAGGAGAGAAGGGACCGGGGGAACCTTGGGAAAAGCTCCGGAGCACAGCTCCCAAGGAACATCAACGCATCAGGGTCAAGGAGCTAAAATACAGCAGGGTTCTTTCTTTGACTTTTCAGGGGTGGAAAAGGGCTTTAACGATTTGGAGCCGGGGAAAGGGAGATGGGTTCATTCATGTTTCTCGGGTCAGTCGGGGCATCCGCTGCGAGCGCTCTTCAAGTTTCTGTCATTCTAGCCTCTCTTCAGCCGATGGGAGGCAGCGATGAGGTCGAGACACGAGGCGTGGATCGTCTGGACCTTCGTGCAGCGATTGTCTGGTTCGCTTATCAGAGGAATTTGCTCCTCAGATGTCTTAGTTGCCCTAAAAAATGCAATCTCTAGGACTCTGAGGTCTCTGCTCCCTCGTACCTTCTACTTATGGTGTTCCTCGACTGACTTCTTTGCCTCTTTCCCATCTCCTTCCTTCCAAATGTCAGAGAGGTCGCTACTTAAAGGTACAGACTCGCTGCCTCTCTGCAGCACAGGATTTTGTCCCCATCTTCTCTGGCTTTTCTCAGGTAAGAGGACGGTTCTTGTTTTGGTTTGTAACTGTTTGCAGCTGAGCAGCTCTTCTTCATCCGGTCTGTGGGCGCACAAGCTTCCCTTATTTAGCGGAGTTTTGGATTTTTCCTGAACTTACCGGTGAGATTCGCTCTATTATCGCTCGCAGCAGTTGCTGCCTTGTCCCTGTTATCCATCGTGGTTTTTTCCTGTTGGTTGAGTTTCCAATTTAGGTCTTAGAGCAGTTAAATCCCACCGTTGTGAGTTTTTAATTGGCCGAGTGCCTCCGTAATTCCAGTCTCCATTGCTGTGCTGTGAGCGTCCCGTGTTCTTAGGTGTTCCGTGTTTATTCTTTTTGAAAACTAGTAAAGGTTATTATTTTTTAAGTTTTCATCGTTCCCTCCTGCGACTACAGTCTGGTAAGTTCCTAGAATTTGGATCTCCACGACTCATCTTTCTTTCGTCCTGGGTATCGACGCCGTTACGTCCCTACAATGGGAGCGGCGGCGAGGAAAGGTAAGCAGACGGCACGGGGTATTGTGGCGCCGGTGAGGTAGTCTGGCTTCTTCTCGCTATCGTGGCTTTGACGGTGAGGAGGAAATTAAGTACGTCTCGAAGAGTCAAGTAGTATTTGGCATCTCAGTTACGTATTTAACGTTGGTTTGGCAGGTGCTCCGTGGAGCACGGTGGCAACAGGCAGAGCACTTCAGATGAGCCGGACGGTAGGGAGAAGGAGAGGGGGACGGACCGAAGCGCCCCGGGCGATGACCGCAGCGTCCAACGTTTGAATCGGCACCGAACGGGTGAGCGGAACGCCTCGGCGGTTTTGCAGCGGGTTTAGTACGAGATGTCGGCAGCGCGTGGCGCGATGCTGACTCGGCACCGTGTTTTCCGTCAGGATTTTTTTGGCAGATTATAGTCCAGGACAACGCGACGGTGTGGGGTTTTTCCAGTTAGTCGGCGCGGTTTGAGTTTTTCTGCCGAGGACGGCTTCGGGCCCGTAGTCCTCAGGGAGTTAAGGGGGCTGAGATTTTGGCCGTGAAGAGGTCAGAATGTTGAGAACGGCAGGTTTAGCCTAGGGTAGAGGGTTGTGCGGGAAGAGTACGCCTCATTACAGGTTTGGAGAGGGCTTTAATTTTCAGCCCCGAGCTAGCGAGTGCCAGGCAGGGCGGTTCCAGCCCATATCTGTCTCGTTCTTTAGAGTAGGTAGACTCTGCCGCATCTTAAATCTTCTGCAGGTCTCGATGTCATCTTTGCGTTTGAGCCACACGTCATCTCTAGACTCTCGGATGTCTGTTCTTAGTAAGGTGCCGATCGGGCAGCGCTCTTCTCGCGCCGCAATCTTCAAGCGTAGATAGGTCTTGCCTTTTGGCAGTTTGCGGTCAGTCGCCTATCGCATAGGCATCGCGGGACACGTCGGCATCCTAAGCCTTTATCGTTCCATTTTCTTAAATCCCCGTTGTGGGACTTCTTCCCTATGTGTTCTGTTTTGAGGTGTTTAAGCGGGGCTCAGCCTCGCATCCTTCTAGTTGCGGCTACGTCTCCTTAAGGGGCCCGGTCTTCCATTTTGCAAGGGCCAACATACTCTTTCTCGTAAGTCCCTGCGTCATCTCGGTCAACTCCAGCTCTCTTTAGAAAGTCCTTCTTACCGAGTTTCCTTTTTATTTCCCATCATCGGTTTTCTGCGCAGAGTCGGTCCGCGCACGTTTGTATGTGGCTGGAGCCGCTCTGCCTGAGCTAAAGAAACGGTAGTCAGCAGAAGGATAGCAGCGAAATTCTATGTTTAGATATTCCTGTATGGATTTTGAAGGGCGAGGCGACACGATGCATTATAGAGCAAGTAGCCATGGATATATGGGGCGAAGAGAATCATTTTTGGTCGGTTATGTGGCCACAGAGGGAACGACCGAAGCCATCTCGGATATGCCGCCGGAGCGTCGGTTGAGCAGTTTAAATTCTCAGCGCAATAAATCTGCTGCGTGCGGTTGTTAAGATCTGATTTTAACTTTTTTTTTTTTTCCTGCCCGGCTATTGCGTGAAGAAGCGTCGGTATTCCCGAATCGACACGGCGTGTGGAATTGTTTAGTTATTGTCAAGTTTGGGGGTGAGTTATCCAATGTTGAGTTTTCCACGTGCAGAGGCATCGGGTCCGGCAGCGAGGGGCAGCAGTTGGATCGGGGGTAGATTCCATAGCCAAGGGAGTCGGCTGCCGAGTCAGCAGTTAACTGCAACTTGTACCTACAGAGCTAGTAATTGCGTTTTGGGTTTTTTTTCTCTTTTGAGATACAGAGCAATGACCAAAATGGAATAGCGGTACGGGAGCCGTGTCGGCCAAGGACAGCAACGGTGAGTTACACGAAGAAGCAGTTATAGCTCACACGGCTCAGTTCACGGAGTCACAAGCGTTCCTTGCTGTTTGTGTGTTCCAGGTGGCACGTAAGCCTCAAAGCACAAGGAGAAGATGCCGGTGCCCGAGGTGGGCAGCACTCGAGGTAAAGGAGCGGGACCAGGGGAATAAAGACCGCGGGTCTTCTTTGTTTTAGGGTAGTATCTGAGCACGTGTGTTTTTGCTTTCTCTTCTGCCGGAGCCACACGCAGCCTAGAGGGGCGAAGCTTTGTGTAGACAAATGGTCTGAGAGGCGAGGAGGTTGTTGTCTATACAGATGTCTAAGAGGCAAGTTTTACAGAGCAACTCAGCTGAGCGTTTCTCTTTTGTTTTGTAGGTGCCACTTGGGCTGCTTTTGGCCCGGGAAGAGCGTTTGAGGTCAGGCGGGTAGCAGGGAGGTGGAGCGCGGGCCTGTGGATTTGCCACAGGCGGGGCCCTGTGTAGGGTGGAGCTGGCTGGCGATACTGTGGTTTTTGTTCTGTTTTCTTGCAGATGTAGAGGAACCCGGTGACCGCAGGACCATCCTCGACAGCGAATGCGATTCGGGCTGCTTCTGCGAGGCGTGGCTTCTGGCTCTCGGACCTCTGAAAGTTAAGTTGAGGGATCGGGGCTGATGTTACGTTGGGAAGAAGGGAGGTGTTTTGTCATAGCAGGGAGGGGTTGTGTTGCAGCGTTGTGTTGCACCGTTTGACTTGGCGTTTGAGTTTGTCGTATAGCACTGTCTTTGGCTTTGCCTTTGAGTTTGCTGTGGTGTCCTGTGCTTGGCTTTGGACTGTTGTGTTGTGCCCTGGCTTTGCTGCAATGCCCTGTGCCTGACTTGGCTTCTCCGAGCTTCTTTGACTCTTTCATCCTTCCCTGACCTTCTCCGAGCTTCTTTGACTTTCATCCTTCCCTGACCTTCTCCGAGCTTCTTTGACTTTCATCCTTCCCTGACCTTCTCCGAGCTTCTTTGACTTTCATCCTTCCCTGACCTTCTCCGACCTTCTCCAAGCTTCTTTGGCCTTCTTCGAACTTCTTTGGCTTTCTCTGACCTTCTTTCATTTTCTCCAAATTTCACTGACCTTCTTCGGCCTTTCCTGACCTTGTTTGACTTTCTTCGACCTTCTTTGACCTTCTCTGTCCGTCTACGATATTCCTTTACTTTTTCCGACCTGCTCCCACCTGCTCCGACTGTCTCCCACCTTCTTCCACATTCTCCGACCTTGTTTGACCTTCTCTGACCTTCTCCGACCTTCTTTTACCTTCTTTGACCCTCTTTGATATTCTTCTAACTTCTTTGTCCTTCTCTGCCCTTCTCTGACGTTTTCTGACATTCTCTGACCTGCTTCGACCTTCTTCGGCTTTCTGTGGCCTTCTTTGTCATTCTTCGACCTTCTTTGACCTCCTCCAACCTTCTCCGATATTCTTTGAAGTTCTTTTACCGTCTCCCACCTTGTTTGACCTTCTTTGATCTTCTTTTACGTTCTCCGACTTCTCTGATACTTCTTGAACTTCTCTGACTTTCTCCAATATTCTTTGACTTTCTCTGGCCTTCTCAGACCTTCTTCCTACTTTTTCCACCTTTTCCCACCTTCTTTGACCTTCTCTGAACTTCTTTGACCTTCTCCGGCCTTCTTTGACCTGTTTTGAACTTCTCTGGCCTTATTTGCCTTCTCCAGACTTGTCCAGACTGCATTTGCCTTCTTTGACCTTCTTTGACCTTCTTTGACCTTCTTTGACCTTCTTTGACCTTCTTTGACCTTCTTTGACCTTCTTTGACCTTCTTTGACCTTCTTTGACCTTCTTTGACCTTCTTTGACCTTCTTTGACCTTCTTTGACCTTCTTTGACCTTCTTTGACCTTCTTTGACCTTCTTTGACCTTCTTTGACCTTCTTTGACCTTCTTTGACCTTCTTTGACCTTCTTTGACCTTCTTTGACCTTCTTTGACCTTCTTTGACCTTCTTTGACCTTCTTTGACCTTCTTTGACCTTCTTTGACCTTCTTTGACCTTCTTTGACCTTCTTTGACCTTCTCCGACCTTCTCCGACCTTCTTTGACCTTCTCCGACCTTCTTTGACCTTCTCCGACCTTCTTTGACCTTCTTTGACCTTCTCCGACCTTCTCCGACCTTCTATCATTTTCTCCGACTTTCACTGACCTTCTTCGGCCTTTCCTGATCTTGTTTGACCTTCTCCGACCTTCTTTGACCTTCTCCGACCGTCTACGATATTCCTTGACTTTCTCCGACCTGCTCCCACCTGCTCAGACCGTCTCCCACCTTCTTCCACATTCTCCGACCTTGTTTGACCTTCTTTGACCTTCTCCGACTTCTCAGATATTTTTTGAACTTCTTCCCCCCTTTTCGCCTTCTCTGGCCTTCTCTGGCCTTCTCTGGCCTTCCTTGGCCTTGTTTGACTTTCTTCGACCATCCCTGATCTTCTCTGACCTTCTCCAGCCTTCTCCTGCCTTCTTTGGCCATATTTTGCCTTCTTTGGCCTTCTTTGACCTTCCCTGATCTTCTCTGAACTTCTTGGACCTTCTCCAGCCTTCTTTGACCTTATTTTGCCTTCTTTGGCCTTCTCTGATCTTCTTTGACCTTCTTGGACATTCTTCCACCTTCTTCGTCTTTCTCCGACCTTGTTTGACCTTCTTCGAAATGATTTGACCTTCTCCAACTTTTCCGATATTCTTTGACCTTCTTTGACCTTCTCCAACTTTCTACGACCTGCTCTCGCCTGCTCCCACCTGTTCCGATTGTCTCCCACCGCCTTCCAAATTCTTCCACCTTCTTCCACCTTCTCCGGCTTCTTCGACCTTCTCTGAACATCTCTGACCTTCTCTGAACTTTTTTGACTTTCTCCAGCATTCTTTGACCTTCTTTGGCCTTCTCTGGTCTTCTCTGATCTTCTTTGACGGTCAACGTGAGCAACGGTGAGCGAGACAAGAAGAGAGAGAAAGAGAGAGAGAGAAAGAGAGAAAAGCAAGGCGTTTGCAGGTGCAGAGAAAGAACAAACCGCAAGGATCAAGCCAGGGAAATCGCAGGGGAAAAGAATGAGGAATGCGGATTGGGACAAAGATGGAAAAGGGAAAAAAAGTATAGGCAGAGAACAGATGCTAAAGGCTGGGAAAAAAAGAAAGAAAGGAAGAAAAGAGCACAGAGAAAAAAAAGAATAGAGATATAAGGATACCGGTAGGCAAAAATTATAGCAACACAATAAAGGAAAGGACCCAAAAAGTCCCATTCTAAAATGTTTCCTACCTAGTCCCATCCCTGCCAGACCCAGCAACACTGCAGGGAAAGCCCCCAGACTGTTATTTCTCAGCAGGGGCTTTCAGACCTTTAGTAGTGTTGTTGTAGCTGAGAATGAAAAGCAGAGTTAATCAACCCCAGCTGCCCCCAGGCCCTATTTATACCTGGGAGGAGGTTCCCACACCCCATTCACAGGTGGTGGCTGGGAAGGCCCAGGAGGTATATAAACCCCCGGCCTCGCCTCGGGAGCTCATGGAGCTTTGTCAGGAGTTTAGGGCTTGGTTGCTGGTTCAATCCATCGCAGCTTTTAAGGAGATTAAACTAGTTTGGGTGAGGCGGTGAGGAACGCGGTTTAATGACCGATGGAAACGGTTGGACCCAACGATTCAGTAGCTCTTTTCCAACCCGGCGATTCTATAAAAATCAGAGACCTTGCTGCTTAAAGGGATGGGCTTGCTCCCTATCTCCAGTGCAGGGTTCTGCTCCGTGTTTCCCTTGCGTTTCTTGGGGAAGAGATTGGATATTAGTTTGGTTTGGAACAGTTCGCAGCCGAGCGACTCTTCTTCATCGGGGCGGTGGCTCTGCGAGCCTCCCTTATTTAGTAGAGTTTGGGATTTCCCTGAACTTAGCAGTGAGGTTTGCTCTATTATTGCTCACTGCAGTTGTTACCTTGTCCACGTTACCCACTGTGATTTTTTTATGGTCGTTGAGTTTCCAATTTAGCTCTTAGAGTCGTTAAATCCCCCTGCTGTGCGATTTCATTGGCTGACTGCATCTGGAATTCCAGTCTCCGTTGCCGGGTGGTGAGCGCACTGTGTTTCTAGGTCTCCTGCGTTAATAATATTTACTGGTTTCCAATAAGAATCTTTTCTCCAGTTCTTTTTGTTGGCTCCTGCGCCTGAAGCCTGGTACCTTCCTAGAGTTTGGATCTCGGCGGCTCATCTTTCTTTCGCCCTGCGTATCGCCACTCCCAGCCCTAGAACTCAAGCAGCGAGGAGGAGAGGTAAGCAGCCAGCATGGAATTTTGGGGCACGGGGGAGGCAGACAGGCTTATTCTTCCTATCGTGGGGCTGCCTGCGAGGAGGGAATTAAGTCTGTCTGGAAGAGCAAAGTATGATTGGGGCCGGGGGCAGGGGTGGGTTGTGCCAGATGGGAGCAGGCTGGGAGTGCCAATTAGGCACCGTTCTTATTGCATCGTGACCTAAGCGGGGATGAGCTTCACGTTTTCAAAACTTCTAGTCAGCCCTCTGTTCCTGAAGCCTCGAAGCCCATATCGGAGGCCAAACTCGCTAGTCATAAAGGTTCAAGGGTCCCTGTTGACCTGATACATCTTCCACGCATCTTGTGCCTTTAGGCATTTAAAAAGAGATTCTTTAAGGTCCCTCCTCTCAGTTTTGGCCACGTAGCGTTGTAATAAAGGATCCTTTCCAGCGTGACGGAGAGGCCTCGAGTGCCATATCTAGGGTCCTGAGTGCTCGTACTTATCAATGCACTGGTGATCGGGCACTACTTTTCTTGCATCGCGCTCCTAACGCCTGGATCGATATTGGGATTTGGCACTGTGGTTTTCTGTTTGATTTTTTTTTTACCTGCAGATGCTGAAGAGGAACACAGTGACTGCCGGATGATTTCCATTAGCCGATGTGATTCCGTTCTCTCGGCTCCCCGTTCCGGGACTTGTTCCGCGCATCCTCCGCATCTTTACGTCTTTCCAAGGGGCTTCTTGCCCCTTCGTCTTGCCCGTTGAGTCCACGTATCTTGGGAACCACGCACGGTTCTTTGCTTTCCCAGGGCTGCCGTAGGTTCTCCCTCGGAGCCCTGTCCGTTGCCTCTTGCCCATCGGCATGCGTGACCCAGGAGTCCTCCTGGTTGACCGCGAATTTTCCGTTGTCCCCGGTTCCCGCTGTGGGTCTCGTGTGTGGGTGTTGTGCGTGTATTTGTGTCTGGTTGGAGCTGCTCTGCCCTGGGGAGGTGGCTCCGCTGTGGGGCAGGCGGGAAGGGGCGACCGGTGCCTGTACGACTAGGTAATGGGGTTTGTTTTTGCTTTGAAGGCTCGGGGCACTGGGCAAAGCGGTGAGTGTCAGAGGAGCCGGCTGGGGTGAGGAGAGCGCCCGTGGTGAGTTGTGGGGAGCAACGCTTGTCGTGCACGTGTCTTCAAGGCAGCGAAGGTCCGGCCGTCCTCTACTGCTTGTGGTTTCCAGGTGGAGCCATCCTCGACGTGGCGGCCCGAGGTGATGGAGGAGGCTGGGTGGCCGAGCGGTCAAGGTAAGGTAGGGGAGATGGGATTGGCTGGGAGCTGCCTGTGTATTTGAATTGTTTCATCCTTCCCTGACCTTCTCCGAGCTTCTTTGACTTTCATCCTTCCCTGACCTTCTCCGAGCTTCTTTGACTTTCATCCTTCCCTGACCTTCTCTGAGCTTCTTTGACTTTCATCCTTCCCTGACCTTCTCCGAGATTCTTTGACTTTCATCCTTCCCTGACCTTCTCCGAGCTTCTTTGACTCTTTCATCCTTCCTTGACCTTCTCTGAGCTTCTTTGACTTTTTCATCCTTCCCTGATCTTCTCCGAGCTTCTTTGACTTTTTCATCCTTCCCTGACTTTCTCCGAGCTTCTTTGACTTTCATCCTTCCCTGACCTTCTCCGAGCTTCTTTGACTTTCATCCTTCCCTGACCTTCTCCGAGCTTCCTTGACTTTTTCATCCTTCCCTGACCTTCTCCGAGCTTCTTTGACTTTCATCCTTCCCTGACCTTCTCCGAGCTTCTTTGGCTTTTTCATTCTTCCCTGACCTTCTCCGAGCTTCTTAGACGTTCATACTTCCTAGACCTTCTCCGAGCTTCTTTGACTTTTTCAACCTTCCCTGACCTTCTCCGAGCTTCTTTGACTTTTTCATCCTTCCCTGATCTTCTCCGAGCTTCTTTGACTTTCATCCTTCCCTGACCTTCTCCGAGCTTCTTTGACTTTTTGATCCTTCCCTGACCTTCTCCGAGCTTCTTTGACTTTTTCATCCTTCCCTGACCTTCTCCGAGCTTCTTTGACTTTCATCCTTCCCTGACCTTCTCCGAGCTTCTTTGACTTTCATCCTTCCCTGACCTTCTCCGAGCTTCTTTGACTTTCATCCTTCCCTGACCTTCTCCAAGCTTCTTTGACTTTCATCCTTCCCTGACCTTCTCTGAGCTTCTTTGACTTTTTCATCCTTCCCTGACCTTCTCCGAGCTTCTTTGACTTTCATCCTTCCCTGACCTTCTCCGAGCTTCTTTGACTTTTTCATCCTTCCCTGACCTTCTCCGACCTTCGTTGACTTTCATCCTTCCCTGACCTTCTCCGACCTTCGTTGACTTTCATCCTTCCCTGACCTTCTCCGAGCTTCTTTGACTTTTTGATCCTTCCCTGACCTTCTCCGAGCTTCTTTGACTTTCATCCTTCCCCGAACTTCTCCGAGCTTCTTTGACTTTCATCCTTCCCGGACCTTCTCCGAGCTTCTTTGACTTTCATCCTTCCCTGACCTTCTCCGAAATTCTTTGACTTTCATCCTTCCCTGACCTTCTCCGAGCTTCTTTGACTTTTTGATCCTTCCCTGACCTTCTCCGAGCTTCTTTGACTTTCATCCTTCCCGGACCTTCTCCGAGCTTCTTTGACTTTCACCCTTCCCTGACCTTCTCTGAGCTTCTTTGACTTTCATCCATCCCTGACCTTCTCGGAGCTTCTTTGACTTTTTCATCCTTCCCTGACGTTCTCCGAGCTTCTTTGACTTTCATCCTTCCCTGACCTTCTCCGAGCTTCTTTGACTTTTTCATCCTTCCCTGACCTTCTCCGAGCTTCTTTGACTTTTTCATCCTTCCCTGACCTTCTCCGACCTTCGTTGACTTTCATCCTTCCCTGACCTTCTCCGAGCTTCTTTGACTTGTTCATCCTTCCCTGACCTTCTCCGAGCTTCTTTGACTTGTCTATCCTTCCCTGACCTTCTCCGAGCTTCTTTGACTTGTCCATCCTTCCCTGACCTTCTCCGAGCTTCTTTGACTTTCCTCCTTCCCTGACCTTCTCCGAGCTTCTTTGACTTTCCTCCTTCCCTGACCTTCTCCGAGCTTCTTTGACTTTCATCCTTCCCTGACCTTCTCCGAGCTTCTTTTACTTTCATCCTTCCCTGACCTTCTCCGAGCTTCTTTGACTTTTTCATCCTTCCCTGACCTTCTCCGAGCTTCTTTGACTTTCATCCTTCCCTGACCTTCTCCGAGCTTCTTTTACTTTCATCCATCCCTGACCTTCTCCGAGCTTCTTTGACTTTTTCATCCTTCCCTGACCTTCTCCGAGCTTCTTTGACTTTCATCCTTCCCTGACATTCTCCGAGCTTCTTTAACTTTCATCCTTCCCTGACCTTCTCCGAGCTTCTTTGACTTTTTCATCCTTCCCTGACCTTCTCCGACCTTCGTTGACTTTCATCCTTCCCTGACCTTCTCCGAGCTTCTTTGACTTTCATCCTTCCCTGACATTCTCTGGGCTTCTTTGACTTGTTCATCCTTCCCTGACCTTCTCCGAGCTTCTTTGACTTCCCTCCTTCCCTGACCTTCTCCGAGCTTCTTTGACTTTCCTCCTTCCCTGACCTTCTCCGAGCTTCTTTGACTTGTCCATCCTTCCCTGACCTTCTCCGAGCTTCTTTGACTTCCCTCCTTCCCTGACCTTCTCCGAGCTTCTTTGACTTTCCTCCTTCCCTGACCTTCTCCGAGCTTCTTTGACTTGTCCATCCTTCCCTGACCTTCTCCGAGCTTCTTTGACTTTCCTCCTTCCCTGACCTTCTCCGAGCTTCTTTGACTTTCCTCCTTCCCTGACCTTCTCCGAGCTTCTTTGACTTTCATCCTTCCCTGACCTTCTCCGAGCTTCTTTGACTTTCATCCTTCCCTGACCTTCTCCGAGCTTCTTTGACTTTCATCCTTCCCTGACCTTCTCCGAGCTTCTTTGACTTTTTCATCCTTCCCTGACCTTCTCCGAGCTTCTTTGACTTTCATCCTTCCCTGACCTTCTCCGAGCTTCTTTGACTTTTTCATCCTTCCCTGACCTTCTCCGAGCTTCTTTGACTTTCATCCTTCCCTGACCTTCTCCGACCTTCGTTGACTTTCATCCTTCCCTGACCTTCTCCGAGCTTCTTTGACTTTCATCCTTCCCTGACCTTCTCTGAGCTTCTTTGACTTGTTCATCCTTCCCTGACCTTCTCCGACCTTCGTTGACTTTCATCCTTCCCTGACCTTCTCCGCGCTTCTTTGACTTTCATCCTTCCCTGACCTTCTCCGAGCTTCTTTGACTTGTCCATCCTTCCCTGACCTTCTCCGAGCTTCTTTGACTTTCCTCCTTCCCTGACCTTCTCCGAGCTTCTTTGACTTTCATCCTTCCCTGACCTTCTCCGAGCTTCTTTGACTTTCATCCTTCCCTGACCTTCTCCGAGCTTCTTTGACTTTCCTCTTTCCCTGACCTTCTCCGAGCTTCTTTGACTTTCATCCTTCCATGACCTCTCCGAGCTTCTTTGACTTTCATCCTTCCCTGATCTTCTCCGAGCTTCTTCGACTTTCATCCTTCCCTGACCTTCTCCGAGCTTCTTTGACTTTCATCCTTCCCTGACCTTCTCCGAGCTTCTTTGACTTTCATTCTTCCCTGACCTTCTCCGAGCTTCTTTGACTTTCATCCTTCCCTGACCTTCTCCGAGCTTCTTTGACTTTTTCATCCTTCCCTGACCTTCTCCGAGCTTCTTTGACTTTCATCCTTCCCTGACCTTCTCCGAGCTTCTTTGACTTTCCTCTTTCCCTGACCTTCTCCGAGCTTCTTTGACTTTCATCCTTCCATGACCTCTCCGAGCTTCTTTGACTTTCATCCTTCCCTGATCTTCTCCGAGCTTCTTCGACTTTCATCCTTCCCTGACCTTCTCCGAGCTTCTTTGACTTTCATCCTTCCCTGACCTTCTCCGAGCTTCTTTGACTTTCATCCTTCCCTGACCTTCTCCGAGCTTCTTTGACTTTCATCCTTCCCTGACCTTCTCCGAGCTTCTTTGACTTTCATCCTTCCCTGACCTTCTACGAGCTTCTTTGACTTTTTCATCCTTCCCTGATCTTCTCCGAGCTTCTTTGACTTTTTCATCCTTCCCTGACCTTCTCCGAGCTTCTTTGACTTTCATCCTTCCCTGACCTTCTCCGAGCTTCTTTGACTTTCATCCTTCCCTGACCTTCTCCGAGCTTCTTTGACTTTTTCATCCTTCCCTGACCTTCTCCGAGCTTCTTTGACTTTTTCATCCCTCCCTGACCTTCTCCGAGCTTCTTTCACTTTTTCATTCTTCCCTGACCTTCTCTGAGCTTCTTTGACTTTTTCATCCTTCCCTGACCTTCTCCGAGCTTCGTTGACTTTCATCCTTCCCTGACCTTCTCCGAGCTTCGTTGACTTTCATCCTTCCCTGACCTTCTCCGAGCTTCTTTGACTTTCATCCTTCCCTGACCTTCTCCGAGCTTCTTTGACTTTTTCATCCTTTCCTGACCTTCTCCGAGCTTCTTTGACTTTCATCCTTCCCTGACCTTCTCCGAGCTTCTTTGACTCTTTCATCCTTCCCTGACCTTCTCCGAGCTTCTTTGACTCTTTCATCCTTCCCTGACCTTCTCCGAGCTTCCTTGACTTTCATCCTTCCCTGACCTTCTCCGAGCTTCTTTGACTTTCATCCTTCCCTGACCTTCTCCGAGCTTCTTTGACTTTTTCGTCCTTCCCTGACCTTCTCCGAGCTTCTTTGACTTTCCTCCTTCCCTGACCTTCTCCGAGCTTCTTTGACTTTCATCCTTCCCTGACCTTCTCCGAGCTTCTTTGACTTTCATCCTTCCCTGACCTTCTCCGAGCTTCTTTGACTTTCCTCTTTCCCTGACCTTCTCCGAGCTTCTTTGACTTTCATCCTTCCATGACCTCTCCGAGCTTCTTTGACTTTCATCCTTCCCTGATCTTCTCCGAGCTTCTTCGACTTTCATCCTTCCCTGACCTTCTCCGAGCTTCTTTGACTTTCATCCTTCCCTGACCTTCTCCGAGCTTCTTTGACTTTCATTCTTCCCTGACCTTCTCCGAGCTTCTTTGACTTTCATCCTTCCCTGACCTTCTCCGAGCTTCTTTGACTTTTTCATCCTTCCCTGACCTTCTCCGAGCTTCTTTGACTTTCATCCTTCCCTGACCTTCTCCGAGCTTCTTTGACTTTCCTCTTTCCCTGACCTTCTCCGAGCTTCTTTGACTTTCATCCTTCCATGACCTCTCCGAGCTTCTTTGACTTTCATCCTTCCCTGATCTTCTCCGAGCTTCTTCGACTTTCATCCTTCCCTGACCTTCTCCGAGCTTCTTTGACTTTCATCCTTCCCTGACCTTCTCCGAGCTTCTTTGACTTTCATCCTTCCCTGACCTTCTCCGAGCTTCTTTGACTTTCATCCTTCCCTGACCTTCTCCGAGCTTCTTTGACTTTCATCCTTCCCTGACCTTCTACGAGCTTCTTTGACTTTTTCATCCTTCCCTGATCTTCTCCGAGCTTCTTTGACTTTTTCATCCTTCCCTGACCTTCTCCGAGCTTCTTTGACTTTCATCCTTCCCTGACCTTCTCCGAGCTTCTTTGACTTTCATCCTTCCCTGACCTTCTCCGAGCTTCTTTGACTTTTTCATCCTTCCCTGACCTTCTCCGAGCTTCTTTGACTTTTTCATCCCTCCCTGACCTTCTCCGAGCTTCTTTCACTTTTTCATTCTTCCCTGACCTTCTCTGAGCTTCTTTGACTTTTTCATCCTTCCCTGACCTTCTCCGAGCTTCGTTGACTTTCATCCTTCCCTGACCTTCTCCGAGCTTCGTTGACTTTCATCCTTCCCTGACCTTCTCCGAGCTTCTTTGACTTTCATCCTTCCCTGACCTTCTCCGAGCTTCTTTGACTTTTTCATCCTTTCCTGACCTTCTCCGAGCTTCTTTGACTTTCATCCTTCCCTGACCTTCTCCGAGCTTCTTTGACTCTTTCATCCTTCCCTGACCTTCTCCGAGCTTCTTTGACTCTTTCATCCTTCCCTGACCTTCTCCGAGCTTCCTTGACTTTCATCCTTCCCTGACCTTCTCCGAGCTTCTTTGACTTTCATCCTTCCCTGACCTTCTCCGAGCTTCTTTGACTTTTTCGTCCTTCCCTGACCTTCTCCGAGCTTCTTTGACTTTCATCCTTCCCTGACCTTCTCCGAGCTTCTTTGACTTTCATCCTTCCCTCCCCTTCTCCGAGCTTCTTTGACTTTTTCATCCTTCCCTGACCTTGTCCGAGCTTCTTCCCTGACCTTCTCCGAGCTTCTTTGATATTCTCCGACCTTCTCCGACCGTCCTTCTTTGACCACCTTCTCTGAGGTTCTCTGACATTTTTTGACTTCTCTGATATTTTCTGACCTCCTTCAATCGACTCCAACCTTCTTTAGCCTTCTTTTCCGGCTTCTTTGGCCTTCTTGGTCCTTCTCTGCACTCCTCCGACCTTCTTTGACCTTCTTCAACCTCTCTAACCTTCTCCGACCTTCTTTACCCTTATTATTCAACCTTCCCTGACCTCCCACCTTCTTTAATCTTCTCTGGCTTTCTATGACCTTCTTGGATCTTCTCCCTCCTTCTCCCTCGACTTTCCTCGACCCTCTTTAACCTTCTCTGACCTCCTTTGACCTTCTTTTACCTCCCCTGACCTTCTCTGACCACCTTCTTCTGTCTTCTTCAACCTTATCTGACCTTCTCCTCCCTTGTTTGACCTTCTTGGACCTTCTTTGACTTTCTCTGACCATCTCCAACCTTCTTTACCCTTCTTCTTCGACCTTCTGTGACCTTCTTCCTTGACCTTCTCTGACCTTCTTCCTTGACCACCTCCCTTGGCCGTCTCCTCTGACCATCTCCAGCCTTCTCTGACCTTCTTCGATTTTCCACGACCTTCTCTGACGACCTTCTCTGACCTTCCCCGACGTTCTCCGACTGTCTCCAACCTTCTTCGACCTTCGTCTTTCTTTGACCACCTTCTTCAAACTTCTCTGACCTTCTTCGATCTTCTTCAAACTTCTTCGATCTTCTCTGACCTTCTTCGACCCCTCTAACCTTCTCCAACTTTCTCCAACCTCCTTTAGGCTTCTTCTCCGGCCTTCTTGGTCATTCTTTGACCTTTCTGACCTTCTCTGACCTTCTTTGACCTTCTTCGACCTCTGTAACGTTCTCTGACCTTCTTCAACCTTCTCTGACATTCTTAAACTTTCTTTTAGCTTCTCTGACCTTCTTTGACTTTCTTCAATTTTCTCTGGCCTTCTCCGACCTTCTCCCTCCTTCTTCGACCTCTCCGACCTTCTCCGAATTTCTTTGACCTTCCTGGACCTTCCCTTCCGTCTTTCTTTGACCATCTCTGACCTTCTTTGATCTTCTCTGACGTTCTTCAAACTTCCCTGACCTCTTCTGACCTTCTCTGACCTTCTTCAATCTTCTCCGACCTCCTTTGACCTTCTTCTTCAACCTTCTCTGACATCCTTAGACCTTCTATTACCTTTTCTGACCTTCTTTGATTTTCTTTAACCTTCTCTGACCTTCTCTGATGTTCTCCTTCGACCTTCTCTGACGTCTGCCACCTCTCCAACTTTCTTCGACCTTCTTCAACCTGTTTTGACCTTCTCTGACCTTCTCAAACCTCCGACCTTCTCAGACCTCTGATCTTCTTCGACCTTTCCTGACCTTCTTTGGCCTTCGAATGTTTCTGACCCTCTCTGACAATCTCTGACCTTCTTTGACCCCCTTCTTCAATTTTCTCTGACGTTCTTTGACCTTCTCTGATGTTATTTGACCTTCTCTGACGAGAGGGAACGGCCTCCCTCCCGCTTCGACCTCCTCCCTCCCGCTTCGACCTCCTCCCTCCCGCTTCGACCTCCTCCGTCCTTCTGCAAGCTCCTTTGACCTTCTTTGACCTCTTCTGTCGTTCTGCGAGCTCCTTCAATCTTCTTGGACCTTCTTTGATCTCCTCTGTCCTTCTGCGAGCTCGTTTGACCTTCTTTGACCTCTTCTGTCGTTCTGCGAGCTCCTTCAATCTTCTTGGACCTTCTTTGATCTCCTCCGTCCTTCTGCGAGCTCCTTCGACTTTCTCTGACCTTCTTGGATCTCCTCCGTCCTTCTGCGAGCTCCTTCGACTTTCTCTGACCTTCTTTGACCTCCTCCATCCTTCTGCAAGCTCCTTCCCCCTTCTTTGACCCTCTTTCATCTCCTCCGTTCTTCTGTGAGCTCCTTCGACCTTCTTTAACCTTCTTTGACCTCCTCCATCCTTCTACGAGGTCCTTTGACCTTCTTTGAACTCCTCCGTCCTGCTACAAGCTCCTTCTAACTTCTCTCATCATCTTTGACCTTCTCTGTCCTTCTGCGAGCTCCTTGGACCTTCTCTGACCTTCTTTGACCTCTTCCGTCCTTCTACGAGATCCTTCGACCTTCTTTGACCTTCTTTGACCTCTTCCGTCATGCTACAAGCACCTTCTACCTTCTCTGACCTTCTTTGACCTCCTCCGTCCTTCTGTGAGCTCCTTGGACCTGATCTGACCTTCTTTGACCTCTTCCGTCCTTCTACGAGATCCTTCGACCTTCTTTGACCTCCTCCGTCATGCTACGAGCTCCTTCGACCTTCTCTGATTTTCTTTACCTTCTCCGTCCTTCTGTGAGCTCCTTCCCCCTTCTTTGATCTTCTTTGATCTCCTCCGTTCTTCTGCGAGATCCTTCGACCTTCTTTGACCTTCTTTGACCTCCTCAATCCCTCTGGAAGCTTTTTCGACCTTCTTTGACCTCTTCTGTCCTTCTGCAAGCTCCTTCCCCCTTCTTTGACCTTCTTTGATCTTCTCCGTCCTTCTGCGAAGTCCTTCGACCTTCTTTGACCTCCTCAATCCTTCTGCGAGCTCCTCCGACCTTCTTTGACCTCTTCTGTCCTTCTGCGAGCTCCTCCGACCTTCTTTGACCTTCTTTGACCTTCTTTGACCTTCTTTGACCTTCTTTGACCTTCTTTGACCTTCTTTGACCTTCTTTGACCTTCTCTGACCTTCTCTGACCTTCTCTGACCTTCTCTGACCTTCTCTGACCTTCTCTGACCTTCTCTGACCTTCTCTGACCTTCTCTGACCTTCTCTGACCTTCTCTGACCTTCTCTGACCTTCTCCGACCTTCTCCGACCTTCTCCGACTTTTTCATCCTTCCCTGACCTTCTCGGAGCTTCTTTGACTTCCATCCTTCCCTGACCTTCTCCGAGCTTCTTTGACTTTCATCCTTCACTGACCTTCTCCGAGCTTCTTTGACTTTCATCCTTCACTGACCTTCTCCGAGCTTCTTTGACTTTTTCATCCTTCCCTGACCTTCTCCGAGCTTCTTTGACTTTCATCCTTCCCTGACCTTCTCCGAGCTTCTTTGACTTTCATGCTTCCCTGACCTTCTCCGAGCTTCTTTGACTTTTTCAGCCTTCCCTGACCTTCTCCGAGCTTCTTTGACTTTCATCCTTCCCTGACCTTCTCCGAGCTTCTTTGAATTTCATCCTTCCCTGACCTTCTCCGAGCTTCTTTGACTTTTTCATCCTTCCCTGACCTACTCCGAGCTTCTTTGACCTTTTCATCCTTCCCTGACCTTCTCCGAGCTTCTTTGACTTTCATCCTTCCCTGACCTTCTCCGAGCTCCTTTGACTTTCATCCTTCCCTGACCTTCTCCGAGCTCCTTTGACTTTCATCCTTCCCTGACCTTCTCCGAGCTTCTTTGACTTTCATCCTTCCCTCAACTTCTCCGAGCTTCTTTGACTTTCATCCTTCCCTGACCTTCTCCGAGCTTCTTTGACTTTCATCCTTCCCTGACCTTCTCCGAGCTTCTTTGACTTGTTCATCCTTCCCTGACCTTCTCCGAGCTTCTTTGACTTTCATCCTTCCCTGACCTTCTCCGAGCTTCTTTAACTTTTTCATCCTTTCCTTTTCTGCGGGAGATGGGATTCTCTGGGAGCTGCCCGTGTATTTGAATTGTGGCTAAGCACATCTCTTCCTGCAGGTTCGGCATGCGGACTCCGAGAGGCCAAGCTTCTTGTCACCAAACGCTGTGAGAAGGTGAGGTTCTTGTCCAAGAGCCAAGTCCTCTGTAGCGACTCAGCTGAGTGTTTTTTGTGTTGGCAGGTGCTGTTCGGGGAGCTTCTGGAAGAGGGTGATGGTCTGAGGGGAGACTGGCTCTTCATGAGGAGGAGTGTGTGGGACGCCCACTTTGCCGTCGGCACCAGAGCGATTCTGCCTCTTGGCACTGCTGGTGCCCCAGGCCGTGGCAGCTGCCGCTCCTGCTGTGTGAGCGAGCGAGGGGCAGGTGAGCAGGAGGCACTGGCAGGTTTGCAGTGGGTGAGGTGGCGTAGTACGAGATGTCGGCAGCGAGCAGTGTGGTGCCTCCGGTTGGCGCTGTGTTTTTGTTTGGTTTTTCCCTTGCAGATGCTGAAGAGGAAGCCAGTGACTGATGGATTATTTCCGTTGTCTCATGAGATCTGAGCTGCTTTGGCCAAGGACGGCTTCAGTGGTGGCCCTCTGAAAGCTAAGTTGAGGGACCAGAGTTGGGGAGCGGGAGGCGGGTTGGGGCTAGCAGGGAGGGGTTTTGAGGGTAGCCGGGGCTGTGCGGAGAGAGTCCTCCTTGGGCGGGTGAAGGCAGAGGGGCCACTTCGGAGCCCAAACCCAGCGTGGGCAGGGCAGTTCCAGCCTGGATCTGTCGTTGTCTAGTTTGTGCAGTCCCCGTGCCGAGTCTGAAATGTTCTGCGGGTCTTGATGTCCTCTTTTGTGCTCGGGGCATGCCGGACGCGCCTTGGGCGCCATGTCTAGGGTGCCGAATGCTCGTACTGATGAAGGCAGTGTCGATGGGGTGCAGCTTTTCTTTCTTAGCTTTTCTAAAGTGTGGATAGCTCTTGTGCTTTGGAAGCATCCAGTCAGTCATCTTTTGATGCGGCCTTGCAGCCCGCCTCGCCGTCCAGGATAGCCATCTTCCGTTTTCTTGGCTCCCTGTTCCGGGACTTGTTCCGCGCATCCTCCGCATCTTTACGTTTTATGAAGGGGCTTCTTGCCCCTTCATCTTGCCCGTTGAGTCCACGTATCTTGGGAACCACGCACGGTTCTTTGCTTTCCCAGGGCTGCCGTAGGTTCTCCCTCGGAGCCCTGTCCGTTGCCTCTTGCCCATCGGCATGCGTGACCCAGGAGTCCTCCTGGTTGACCGCGAATTTTCCGTTGTCCCCGGTTCCCGCTGTGGGTCTCGTGTGTGGGTGTTGTGCGTGTATTTGTGTCTGGTTGGAGCTGCTCTGCCCGGGGCGTAGAGGAGGTGATGAGAGTCAGCAGAGGTGTAGTGGCCCGGCCGTGTGCTTTAGGTTTGGACGTGACTAGACGTTGCAGTCTAGGTGCTGCATTACTTTGCAGAAGTAGCAGCCCTCGGCGCGGTGGGTGCGGAGGGTAGTTTCTGCTGGTCCCTGTAGCCACGGTGGGGGACGACCCAAACTGCGTGGCAGAGCCAGCGGGAGCAGTAGCGAGGGAGTTGGAAAGGCAAGGGAGCGGTACTTACCGTTCGGGTTGGGTTGTGGAGTAGCTTTCCCTGGCCGGAATACGCAGTGGAGGTGGTCTCGGTGAAAGCAGCCCAGAGGCTTGGAATTCTCAGGGCGTTGCCAAGCGTCCGGGTGACTACTTTGCTGTTGTGTTTTTCAGAGGTAGAGGAGTGAACTGAGCGCTGAGGGGCACGGATGGAGCTGCGTGCAGGTAGAGTGCCCTGGGGAGGTGGCTCCGCTGTGGGGCAGGCGGGAAGGGGCGACCGGTGCCTGTACGACTAGGTAATGGGGTTTGTTTTTGCTTTGAAGGCTCGGGGCACTGGGCAAAGCGGTGAGTGTCAGAGGAGCCGGCTGGGGTGAGGTGAGCGCCGGTGGTGAGTTGTGGGGAGCAACGCTTGTCGTGCACGTGTCTTCAAGGCAGCGAAGGTCCGGCCGTCCTTTACTGCTTGTGGTTTCCAGGTGGAGCCATCCTCGACGTGGCGGCCCGAGGTGATGGAGGAGGCTAGGTGGCCAAGCGGTCAAGGTAAGGTAGCGGGAGATGGGATTCGCTGGGAGCTGCCAGTGTATTTGAATTGTGGCTAAGCACATCTCTTCCTGCAGGTTCGGCATGCGGACTCCGAGAGGCCAAGCTTCTTGTCACCAAACGCTGTGAGAAGGTGAGGTGGTTGTCCAAGAGCCAAGTCCTCTGTAGCGACTCAGCTGACTGGGTTTTTTTTTCGGCAGGTGCTGTTGCAACAGACCCACCAGGTCATCAAGTCCTAGCATTCCCAGCAATCTCTAAGTCATGCTCCTAAGTACCTCATCCACCATCCCCTTAAACACCTCCAGGGACAGTGACTCAACCACCTCCCTGGGCAGACCGTTCCAATGCCTAACAATGCTCTCTGTGAAGAACTTTTTCTTTATCTCAAGCCTAAATTTCCCTTGCCGGAGCTCGAGGCCATTCCCTCTTGTCCTGCCCTCTGTCACTTGGCCGAAGAGGCCAGCGATCTGCTCTCCACAACCTCCTCTCAGGGAGTTGGAAAGAGCAATGAAGTCTCCCCTCAGCCTCCTCTTCTCCAGGCTGAACAACCCCAGCTCTCTCAGCTGATCCTCTTCTTCTCCAGCCCCTTTACCAGCTTCGTTGCTCTTCTCTGGACTCGCTCCAGAGCCTCAACATCCTTCTTGCGGTGAGGGGCCCAGAACTGAACACAGGACTCGAGGTGCGGTCTCACCAGTGCCGAGTACGGAGGGACAATAACCTCCCAGGACCTGCTGGTCACGCCGTTCCTGATACAGGCCCAGATGCCATTGGCCTTTTTGGCCACCTGGGCACACTGCTGGCTCACGTTCAGTTGGCTGTCAACCAGCACCCCCAGGTCCTTCTCCTCCTGGCAGCTTTCCAGCCAGGCTTCTCCTAGTTTGTACCTCTGCTCAGGGTTGTTGTGCCCCAAGTGCAGGACCCGGCATTTGGCCTCGTTAAACCTCCTGCCGTTGGTCTCAGCCCAGCAGTCCAGCCCGTTCAGGTCCCTTTGCAGAGCCTCCCTACTCTCCAGCAGATGGACACTTCCACGCAGCTGGGTGTCATCTGCAAACTTCCTAGGGGAGGACTCGATGCCTTCATCCAGGTGATTGATAAAGTCATTAAACAGGACTAGACCCAGGACTGAACCCTGGGGAACCCCACTCGTCACTGGCCTCCAGCTGGATTTAACTCCGTTTCCCATCACCCTCTGGGCCCGGTCATTCAACCAGTTTTTCCCCCAGGAGAGCGTGCGCCCCTCCAGGCCAGAGGCGGACAGTTTCCGAAGCAGAATGCTGTGAGAAACTGTATCCAAGGCTTTACTCAAATCCAGGAAGATACTTCCACAGCCTTTTCTTTGTCCGAGAGTCTAGTCTCACTCGGCCATGGAAGGTGATCAGATGACTCTGGCAAGACCTGCCTTTCATGAACCCACGTTCACTGGCCCTGATCCCCCGGTTCTCTCGCAAGTGCATCTTGGTGGCACTCAGGATCACCCGCTCCATGACTTTCCCCGGTACCGAGGTGAGGCTGACAGGCCTGTAGTTCCCCGGATCCTCCCTGCGCCCCTTCTTATAGATGCGCACGACATCAGCCTCCAATCCAGCGGAACCTCCCCAGTCATCCAGGACTGCGGGAAGACGATGGAAAGGGGTTCGGCCAGCACACCTGCCAGTTCCCTCACAGCTGCTGGGTGGAAGTTCTGAGGGTACCGGCGGATGTGCTGGCCCAACCCCTTTCCATCATCTTCCAACAGCGCTACCGCTGCCCGGGTGCCCTGCACGCATGGCAGAGCGAGAGCGCCAAGCTCTCTGCTGTCACCGGGTAACTTAAATAAATTGTGTTGGCAGCTTAATGAGAGTTTTTAAATAAGTAGCATAGCGAAGCTTGATTTAAATTACATAAGTCAATTGCGCCTACAATAATAATACACTAATGCACCATTTAGATAGCATCGAGCATTGCTTAAACACCATTGATCTGTCTGGTACGGTAGCAAAATCACAGAGACTAGATAATTTCTCAGCAGCTAACGAAGCTGCAAACTCTAAATGGCATTTTCAACTCTGTCATCGATCCTCCCCTGGCCTTTCTCATACCAGCCTTACCATCGCATACAGCCGCATCTTTCGCGTGGTCATCAGGCTAAAACGTCCAGGCTGAGAAAAACAATAAAGCTGTCACAGAACAGCTAACCATAATAACGGACTCTAGCCATATGAGAAGAGGCTGTGGAATTTCTACACGTACATCCAAGACAGAGACAGCCTGTGCTTTTATCAAAAGTCGTGGCCTTTCCTCTCGCAGAACTCAATCGATCTATCGCTGTCTCAACATCGTCAGTCAGGCTGCAGTCACAGGGGCCGGAGAATCCCAGGCACGTACCAAAAGCGAGTCCGTTAGGGTCTCGTGCCTCTAAGTTACAGGGGGCGGGGAAGAGGGAAGAAAATACCCTAAAGTCCTGCCGCTTCGGTCATCCTCAAGATATCCACACGCGAATATTTTCAGCGGCGCTGGTCTGAGCAGAAGCTAAGAGGAACATCTCAGCTGGGGCTCTTATAAAGCCACACGCGGACATAAAGAAGAGCCCGTTCATTTGAGAGGAACTAGGAGCTCTACAGACAGATAGAGGATTGCGGAAAAGGGCAGGGACTAGCACAAAAATTCAGAAACGGCAAGAGGAGCAGTAAAGGGGAGTATCACGATACCAAGCGACCGGAGAAGCCGGGACAGCAACGGTGAGCAATACAAAAAAATAGAAAAAGAAAGAGAGGCGCAGGAAAAAGAGACAGGAAGGCAAGGCACTCGCAGGTGTAGCGAAAGAACAAGCAAACTCCAGGGACAGAGCAGTAACATCGTGAGGAGAAAGAAAAAAATGCCCATTGGGACAAAGATAGACAAGAAAAAAAAGAACTACAGACACCAGACAGATACTAAAGAGTGGAAGGAAAAAAAAAAAGACAGAGAAAACGGCATAGAAAGAAAAAGAATAGGAATAAGGGGACGCCAAGGAACAAAAATTGTATTGCAGCACAGTAAATGAAAGGAACCCAAACATCCAGCTCTAACAAGTTTGCTACCCGGTCCTGTGACCGTCACAACAAGCAGCGTCGCAGCGAAAGCGCACGGACCTTTATTTCTGGTAAGGATCCTTTCAGGCAGAGTAACAGCATCTCTCTCTCTGAGAATGTAAGGGAGAGTCAATAAAACCCAGCTGTTCCGCAGACCCTATTTATACCTTTGAGGGAGGTCACCACCCCTCAGTCACAGGTGATGCCTGTGAAGGCCCAGGGGGTATATAAGCCCCCGGCCTCGCCTCGGGAGCTCATTCAGCCTCTGGTTTTCCTTGAGATCAGAGGTTAGCTGCTGGTTTGACTCAGCGCAGCTTTCCATGAGGGTTTGCTAGACCGGTAAGCTTTTTTTTTGTTTTTGTTTTTTTGTAAGGTTTTTTTTTTTGTTTGTTTGTATGTTGATGTGTATTTGGTCAGTATTTTTCAATTAGGTGTTTGAGGGGGCAAGGTGGTTTTTTTTTTTTGGGTTTTTTTTTTTGTTTTTGGTTGATCAGTTGATTTTTTTTCCTGGTTTCTTTGTTTTTATCTAGGATTTCCGATTGCCCAGCAACTTGCTGCTGTTCCTCATTCTGTGGGGCATAATGCACTTATTCTTGAATCTCTATAGTTTATAGCAGGCACTTCACGGGGGATAATAATTTAGATTTCAATACTTTAGCCTAGGGGAGTAAGTCTATTCTGTGGGCTAGTATTGGAGAGAAGGGACCGGGGGAACCTTGGGAAAAGCTCCGGAGCACAGCTCCCAAGGAACATCAACGCATCAGGGTCAAGGAGCTAAAATACAGCAGGGTTCTTTCTTTGACTTTTCAGGGGTGGAAAAGGGCTTTAACGATTTGGAGCCGGGGAAAGGGAGATGGGTTCATTCATGTTTCTCGGGTCAGTCGGGGCATCCGCTGCGAGCGCTATTCAAGTTTCTGTCATTCTAGCCTCTCTTCAGCCGATGGGAGGCAGCGATGAGGTCGAGACACGAGGCGTGGATCGTCTGGACCTTCGTGCAGCGATTGTCTGGTTTGCATATCAGAGGAATTTGCTCCTCAGATGTCTTAGTTGCCCTAAAAAATGCGATCTCTAGGACTCTGAGGTCTCTGCTCCCTCGTACCTTCTACTTATTGTGTTCCTCGACTGACTTCTTTGCCTCTTTCCCGTCTCCTTCCTTCCAAATGTCAGAGAGGTCGCTACTTAAAGGTACAGACTCGCTGCCTCTCTGCAGCACAGGATTTTGTCCCCGTCTTCTCTGGCTTTTCTCAGGTAAGAGGACGGTTCTTGTTTTGGTTTGTAACTGTTTGCAGCTGAGCAGCTCTTCTTCATCCGGTCTGTGGGCGCACAAGCTTCCCTTATTTAGCGGAGTTTTGGATTTTTCCTGAACTTACCGGTGAGATTCGCTCTATTATCGCTCGCAGCAGTTGCTGCCTTGTCCCTGTTATCCATCGTGGTTTTTTCCTGTTTGTTGAGTTTCCAATTTAGGTCTTAGAGCAGTTAAATCCCACCGCTGTGAGTTTTTAATTGGCCGAGTGCCTCCGTAATTCCAGTCTCCATTGCTGTGCTGTGAGCGTCCCGTGTTCTTAGGTGTTCCGTGTTTACTCTTTTTGAAAACTAGTCAAGGTTATTATTTTTTAAGTTTTCATCGTTCCCTCCTGCGACTACAGTCTGGTAAGTTCCTAGAATTTGGATCTCCACGACTCATCTTTCTTTCGTCCTGGGTATCGACGCCGTTACGTCCCTACAATGGGAGCGGCGGCGAGGAAAGGTAAGCAGACGGCACGGGGTTTTGTGGCGCCGGTGAGGTAGTCTGGCTTCTTCTCACTATCGTGGCTTTGACGGTGAGGAGGAAATTAAGTACGTCTCGAAGAGTCAAGTAGTATTTGGCATCTCAGTTACGTATTTAACGTTGGTTTGGCAGGTGCTCCGTGGAGCACGGTGGCAACAGGCAGAGCACTTCAGATGAGCCGGACGGTAGGGAGAAGGAGAGGGGGACGGACCGAAGCGCCCCGGGCGATGACCGCAGCGTCCAACGTTTGAATCGGCACCGAACGGGTGAGCGGAACGCCTCGGCGGTTTTGCAGCGGGTTTAGTACGAGATGTCGGCAGCGCGTGGCGCGATGCTGACTCGGCACCGTGTTTTCCGTCAGGATTTTTTTGGCAGATTATAGTCCAGGACAACGCGACGGTGTGGGGTTTTTCCAGTTAGTCGGCGCGGTTTGAGTTTTTCTGCCGAGGACGGCTTCGGGCCCGTAGTCCTCAGGGAGTTAAGGGGGCTGAGATTTTGGCCGTGAAGAGGTCAGAATGTTGAGAACGGCAGGTTTAGCCTAGGGTAGAGGGTTGTGCGGGAAGAGTACGCCTCATTACAGGTTTGGAGAGGGCTTTAATTTTCAGCCCCGAGCTAGCGTGTGCCAGGCAGGGCGGTTCCAGCCCATATCTGTCTCGTTCTTTAGAGTAGGTAGACTCTGCCGCATCTTAAATCTTCTGCAGGTCTCGATGTCATCTTTGCCTTTGAGCCACACGTCATCTCTAGACTCTCGGAGGTCTGTTCTTAGTAAGGTGCCGATCGGGCAGCGCTCTTCTCGCGCCGCAATCTTCAAGCGTAGATAGGTCTTGCCTTTTGGCAGTTTGCGGTCAGTCGCCTATCGCATAGGCATCGCGGGACACGTCGGCATCCTAAGCCTTTATCGTTCCATTTTCTTAAATCCCCGTTGTGGGACTTCTTCCCTATGTGTTCTGTTTTGAGGTGTTTAAGCGGGGCTCAGCCTCGCATCCTTCTAGTTGCGGCTACGTCTCCTTAAGGGGCCCGGTCTTCCATTTTGCAAGGGCCAACATACTCTTTCTCGTAAGTCCCTGCGTCATCTCGGTCAACTCCAGCTCTCTTTAGAAAGTCCTTCTTACCGAGTTTCCTTTTTATTTCCCATCATCGGTTTTCTGCGCAGAGTCGGTCCGCGCACGTTTGTATGTGGCTGGAGCCGCTCTGCCTGAGCTAAAGAAACGGTCGTCAGCAGAAGGATAGCAGCGAAATTCTATGTTTAGATATTCCTGTATGGATTTTGAAGGGCAAGGCGATACGATGCATTATAGAGCAAGTAGCCATGGATATATGGGGCGAAGAGAATCATTTTTGGTCGGTTATGTGGCCACAGAGGGAACGACCGAAGCCATCTCGGATATGCCGCCGGAGCGTCGGTTGAGCAGTTTAAATTCTCAGCGCAATAAATCTGCTGCGTGCGGTTGTTAAGATCTGATTTTAACTTTTTTTTTTTTTCCTGCCCGGCTATTGCGTGAAGAAGCGTCGGTATTCCCGAATCGAAACGGCGTGTGGAATTGTTTAGTTATTGTCGAGTTTGGGGGTGAGTTATCCAATGTTGAGTTTTCCACGTGCAGAGGCATCGGGTCCGGCAGCGAGGGGCAGCAGTTGGATCGGGGGTAGATTCCATAGCCAAGGGAGTCGGCTGCCGAGTCAGCAGTTAACTGCAACTTGTACCTACAGAGCTAGTAATTGCGTTTTGGGGTTTTTTTCTCTTTTGAGATACAGAGCAATGACCAAAATGGAATAGCGGTACGGGAGCCGTGTCGGCCAAGGACAGCAACGGTGAGTTACACGAAGAAGCAGTTATAGCTCACACGGCTCAGTTCACGGAGTCACAAGCGTTCCTTGCTGTTTGTGTGTTCCAGGTGGCACGTAAGCCTCAAAGCACAAGGAGAAGATGGCGGTGCCCGAGGTGGGCAGCACTCGAGGTAAAGGAGCGGGACCAGGGGAATAAAGACCGCGGGTCTTCTTTGTTTTAGGGTAGTATCTGAGCACGTGTGTTTTTGCTTTCTCTTCTGCCGGAGCCACACGCAGCCTAGAGGGGCGAAGCTTTGTGTAGACAAATGGTCTGAGAGGCGAGGAGGTTGTTGTCTATACAGATGTCTAAGAGGCAAGTTTTACAGAGCAACTCAGCTGAGCGTTTCTCTTTTGTTTTGTAGGTGCCACTTGGGCTGCTTTTGGCCCGGGAAGAGCGTTTGAGGTCAGGCGGGTAGCAGGGAGGTGGAGCGCGGGCCTGTGGATTTGCCACAGGCGGGGCCCTGTGTAGGGTGGAGCTGGCTGGCGATACTGTGGTTTTTGTTCTGTTTTCTTGCAGATGGAGAGGAACCCGGTGACCGCAGGACCATCCTCGACAGCGAATGCGATTTGGGCTGCTTCTGCGAGGCGTGGCTTCTGGCTCTCGGACCTCTGAAAGTTAAGTTGAGGGATCGGGGCTGATGATACGTTGGGAAGAAGGGAGGTGACTCTTTGACTCTTTCATCTTTCCCTGACCTTCTCCGAGCTACTTTGACATTTTCATCCTTCCCTGACCTTCTCCGAGCTTCTTTGACTTTTTCATCCTTCCCTGACCTTCTCCGAGCTTCTTTGACTTTCATCCTTCCCTGACCTTCTCCGAGCTTCTTTGACTTTTTCATCCTTCCCTGACTTTCTCCGAGCTTCTTTGACTTTCATCCTTCCCTGACCTTCTCCGAGCTTCTTTGACTTTTTCATCCTTCCCTGACCTTCTCCGAGCTTCCTTGACTTTCATCCTTCCCTGACCTTCTCCGAGCTTCCTTGACTTTCATCCTTCCCTGACCTTCTCCGAGCTTCCTTGACTTTTTCATCCTTCCCTGAACTTCTCCGAGCGTCTCTGACTTTTCCATCCTTCCCTGACCTTCTCCGAACTCCTTTGACTTTCATCCTTCCCTGACCTTCTCCGAGCTTCCTTGACTTTTTCATCCTTCCCTGAACTTCTCCGAGCTTCTTTGACTTTTTCATCCTTCCCTGACCTTCTCCGAGCTTCTTTGACTTCCATCCTTCCCTGACCTTCTCCGAGCTTCTTTGACTTTTTCATCCTTCCCTGACCTTCTCTGAGCTTCTTTGACTTTTTCATCCTTCCCTGACCTTCTCCGAGCTTCTTTGACTTTCATCCTTCCCTGACATTCTCCGAGCTTCTTTGACTTTCATCCTTCCCTGACCTTCTCCGAGCTTCTTTGACTTTCATCCTTCCCTGACCTTCTCCGAGCTTCTTTCAACTTTTTCATCCTTCCCTGACCTTCTCCGAGCTTCTTTGACTTTCATCCTTCCCTGACCTTCTTTGAGCTTCTTTGACTTTCATCCTTCCCTGACCTTCTCCGATCTTCTTTGACTTTTTCATCCTTCCCTGGCCTTCTCCGAGCTTCTTTAACTTTCATCCTTCCCTGACCTTCTCCGAGCTTCTTTGACTTTCATCCTTCCCTGACCTTCTCCGAGCTTCTTTGACTTTCATCCTTCCCTGACCTTCTCCGAGCTTCTTTGACTTTCATCCTTCCCGGACCTTCTCCGAGCTTCTTTGACTTTCAACCTTCCCTGACCTTCTCCGAGCTTCTTTGACTTTTTCATCCTTCCCGGACCTTCTCCGAGCTTCTTTGACTTTCATCCTTCCCTAACCTTCTCCGAGCTTCTTTGACTTTTTCATCCTTCCCTGACCTTCTCCGAGCTTCTCTGATTTTCATCCTTCCCTGACCTTCTCCGGGCTTCTTTGACTTTCATCCTTCCCTGACCTTCTCCGAGCTTCTTTGACTTTCATCCTTCCCTGACCTTCTCCGAGCTTCTTTGACTTTCATCCTTCCCTGACCTTCTCCGAGCTTCTTTGACTTTCATCCTTCCCTGACCTTCTCCGAGCTTCTTTGACTCTTTCATCCTTCCCTGACCTTCTCTGAGCTTCTTTGACTTTCATCCTTCCCTGACCTTCTCCGAGCTTCTTTGACTTTCATCCTTCCCTGACCTCCTCCGAGGCTCTTTGACTTTCATCCTTCCCTGACTTTCTCCGAGCTTCTTTGACTTTCATCCTTCCCTGACCTTCTCCGAGCTTCTTTGACTTTCATCCTTCCCTGACCTTCTCCGAGCTTCTTTGACTTTCATCCTTCCCTGACCTTCTCCGAGCTTCTTTGACATTTTCATCCTTCCCTGACCTTCTCCGAGCTTCTTTGACTTTCATCCTTCCCTGACTTTCTCCGAGCTTCTTTGACTTTCATCCTTCCCTGACCTTCTCCGAGCTTCTTTGACTTTTTCATCCTTCCCTGACCTTCTCCGAGCTTCTTTGACTTTCATCCTTCCCTGACCTTCTCCGAGCTTCTTTGACTTTCATCCTTCCCTGCCCTTCTCTGAGCTTCTTTGACTTTCATCCTTCCCTGACCTTCTCCGAGCTTCTTTGACATTTTCATCCTTCCCTGACCTTCTCCGAGCTTCTTTGACTTTCATCCTTCCCTGACTTTCTCCGAGCTTCTTTGACTTTCATCCTTCCCTGACCTTCTCCGAGCTTCTTTGACTTTTTCATCCTTCCCTGACCTTCTCGGAGCTTCTTTGACTTTCATCCTTCCCTGACCTTCTGTGAGCTTCTTTGACTTTCATCCTTCCCTGACCTTCTCCGAGCTTCTTTGACTTTCATCCTTCCCTGACCTTCTCCGAGCTTCTTTGACTTTCATCCTTCCCTGACCTTCTCCGAGCTTCTTTGACTTTCATCCTTCCCTGACCTTCTCCGAGCTTCTTTGACATTTTCATCCTTCCCTGACCTTCTCCGAGCTTCTTTGACTTTCATCCTTCCCTGACTTTCTCCGAGCTTCTTTGACTTTCATCCTTCCCTGACCTTCTCCAAGCTTCTTTGACTTTTTCATCCTTCCCTGACCTTCTCCGAGCTTCTTTGACTTTCATCCTTCCCTGACCTTCTCCGAGCTTCTTTGACTTTCATCCTTCCCTGACCTTCTCCGAGCTTCTTTGACTTTCATCCTTCCCTGACCTTCTCCGAGCTTCTTTGACTTTCATCCTTCCCTGACCTTCTCCGAGCTTCTTTGACTTTTTCATCCTTCCCTGACCTTCTCCGAGCTTCTTTGACTTTCATCCTTCCCTGACCTTCTCCGAGCTTCTTTGACTTTCATCCTTCCCTGACCTTCTCCGAGCTTCTTTGACTTGTTCATCCTTCCCTGACCTTCTCCGAGCTTCTTGGACTTTCATCCTTCCCTGACCTTCTCCGAGCTTCTTTGACTTTTTTATCCTTCCCTGACCTTCTCTGAGCTTCTTTGACTTTCATCCGTCCCTGACCTTCTCCGAGCGTCTTTGACTTTTTCATCCTTCCCTGCCCTTCTCTGAGCTTCTTTGACTTTCATCCTTCCCTGACCTTCTCCGAGCTTCTTTGACTTTTTCATCCTTCCCTGACCTTCTCCGAGCTTCTTTGACTTTTTCATCCTTCCCTGACCTTCTCCGAGCTTCTTTGACTTTTTCATCCTTCCCTGACCTTCTCCGAGCTTCTTTGACTTTTTATCCTTCCCTGACCTTCTCTGAGCTTCTTTGACTTTCATCCTTCCCTGACCTTTTCCGAGCTTCTTTGACTTTCACCCTTCCCTGACCTTCTCCGAGCTTCTTTGACGTTCATCCTTCCCTGACCTTCTCCGAGCTTCTTTGACGTTCATCCTTCCCTGACCTTCTCCGAGCTTCTTTGACTTTTTCATCCTTCCCTGACCTTCTCCGAGCTTCTTTGACTTTTTCATCCTTCCCTGACCTTCTCCGAGATTCTTTGACTCTTTCATCCTTCCCTGACCTTCTCCGAGCTTCTTTGACTCTTTCATCCTTCCCTGACCTTCTCCGAGCTTCTTTGACTCTTTCGTCCTTCCCTGACCTTCTCCGAGCTTCTTTGCCTCTTTCATCCTTCCCTGACCTTCTCCGAGCTTCTTTGACTTTCATCCTTCCCTGACCTTCTCCGAGCTTCTTTGACTCTTTCATCCTTCCCTGACCTTCTCTGAGCTTCTTTGACTCTTTCATCCTTCCTGACCTTCTCCGAGCTTCTTTGACTTTTTCATCCTTCCCTGACCTTCTCCGAGCTTCTTTGACTTTCATCCTTCCCTGACCTCCTCCGAGGCTCTTTGACTTTCATCCTTCCCGGACCTTCTCCGAGCTTCTTTGACTTTTTCAACCTTCCCTGAACTTCTCCGAGCTTCTTTGACTTTCATCCTTCCCTGACCTTCTCCGAGCTTCTTTGACTTTCATCCTTCCCTGACCTTCTCCGAACTTCTTTGACTTTCATCCTTCCCTGACCTTCTCCGAGCTTCTTTGACTTTCATCCTTCCCTGACCTTCTCCGAGCTTCTTTGACTTTTTCATCCTTCCCTGAACTTCTCCGAGCTTCTTTGACTTTCATCCTTCCCTGACCTTCTCCGAGCTTCTTTAACTTTCATCCTTCCCTGACCTTCTCCGAGCTTCTTTGACTCTTTCATCCTTCCCTGACCTTCTCCGAGCTTCTTTGACTCTTTCATCCTTCCCTGACCTTCTCCGAGCTTCTTTGACTCTTTCATCCTTCCCTGACCTTCTCCGAGCTTCTTTGACTTTCATCCTTCCCTGACCTTCTCCGAGCTTCTTTGACTTTCATCCTTCCCTGACCTTCTCCGAGCTTCTTTGACTTTCATCATTCCCTGACCTTCTCCGAGCTTCTTTGACTTTTTCATCCTTCTCTGACATTCTCTGAGCTTCTTTGACTTTCACCCTTCCCTGACCTTCTCCGAGCTTCTTTGACTTTCATCCTTCCCTGACCTTCTCCGAGCTTCTTTGACTTGTTAATCCTTCCCTGACCTTCTCCGAGCTTCTTTGACTTTCATCCTTCCCTGACCTTCTCCGAGCTTCTTTGACTTGTTAATCCTTCCCTGAACTTCTCCGAGCTTCTTTGACTTTCATCCTTCCCTGACCTTCTCCGAGCTTCTTTGACTTTTTCATCCTTCCCTGACCTTCTCCGAGCTTCTTTGACTCTTTCGTCCTTCCCTGACCTTCTCCGAGCTTCTTTGCCTCTTTCATCCTTCCCTGACCTTCTCCGAGCTTCTTTGACTTTCATCCTTCCCTGACCTTCTCCGAGCTTCTTTGACTCTTTCATCCTTCCCTGACCTTCTCTGAGCTTCTTAGACTTTCATCCTTCCCTGACCTTCTCCGAGCTTCTTTGACTTTCATCCTTCCCTGACTTTCTCCGAGCTTCTTTGACTTTCATCCTTCCCTGACCTTCTCCGAGCTTCTTTGACTTTCATCCTTCCCTGACCTTCTCCGAGCTTCTTTGACTTTCATCCTTCCCTGACCTTCTCCGAGCTTCTTTGACATTTTCATCCTTCCCTGACCTTCTCCGAGCTTCTTTGACTTTCATCCTTCCCTGACTTTCTCCGAGCTTCTTTGACTTTCATCCTTCCCTGACCTTCTCCAAGCTTCTTTGACTTTTTCATCCTTCCCTGACCTTCTCCGAGCTTCTTTGACTTTTTCATCCTTCCCTGACCTTCTCCGAGCTTCTTTGACTTTCATCCGTCCCTGACCTTCTCCGAGCTTCTTTGACTTTTTCATCCTTCCCTGACCTCCTCTGAGCTTCTTTGACTTTCACCCTTCCGTGACCTTCTCCGAGCGTCTTTGACTTTTTCATCCTTCCGTGACCTTCTCCGAGCTTCTTTGACTTTCATCCTTCCCTGCCCTTCTCGGAGCTTCTTTGACTTTCATCCTTCCCTGATCTTCTCCGAGCTTCTTTGACTTTTTCATCCTTCCCTGACCTTCTCCGAGCTTCTTTGACTTTTTCATCCTTCCCTGACCTTCTCCGAGCTTCTTTGACTTTCATCCGTCCCTGACCTTCTCCGAGCTTCTTTGACTTTTTCATCCTTCCCTGACCTTCTCCGAGCTTCTTTGACTTTTTCATCCTTCCCTGACCTTCTCCGAGCTTCTTTGACTTTCATCCTTCCCTGACCTTCTCCGAGCTTCTTTGACTTTTTCATCCTTCCCTGACATTCTCCGAGCTTCTTGGACTTTTTCATCCTTCCCTGACCTTCTCCGAGCTTCTTGGACTTTCATCCTTCCCTGACCTTCTCCGAGCTTCTTGGACTTTCATCCTTCCCTCACCTTCTCCGAGCTCCTTTGACTTTCATCCTTCCCTGACATTCTCCGAGCTTCTTTGACTTCCATCCTTCCCTGACCTTCTCCGAGCTCCTTTGACTTTCATCCTTCCCTGACCTTCTCCGAGCTTCTTTGACTTTCATCCTTCCCTGACCTTCTCCGAGCTTCTTTGACTTTCATCCTTCCCTGACCTTCTCCGAGCTTCTTTGACCTTCTCTGACATCCTTAGACCTTCCTTTACCTTTTCTGACCTTCTTTGAATTTCTTTGATCCTCTCTGACCTTTTCCAACGTTCTCCTTTGACCTTCTCCGACACCTTTGACTTCTTCCACCTTCTTTGACCTTCTTCAACCTGTTTTGATCTTCTCTGACCTTCTCAGACCTCTGACCTTCTTTGACCACCTTCTTCAATTTTCTTTGACCTTCTCTGACCTTATTCAACCCTCTCTGACGTTCTTCGACCTTCTTCTTCAACCTTCTCTGACTTCCTTCCACCTTCTTTTTCCTTCTTTGAATTTCTTTGACTTTCTTTGATCTCTCTGACCTTCTTTGACTTTCTTTGACCTTTTTTGATCTTCTCTGACCTTCTTCGACCTTCTCTGACCACCTTCTCTGACCTTCTCCTACCTCCTCTGCCCTTATTCCACATTCTCTGACCTTCTGCAACCTTCCTTGACCTTCTTTGACCTTCTTCACATTCCTTGACATTTTCTGATCTTCTTTGACCTTCCTTGACCTTCTCTGATCTTCTCGGACCTTCTCTGACCTTCTCTGAATTCCTTTAACGTTTTTCTCTGACCTTCTCCTACCTTCTCCGACCTTCTTTAACCTTCTTTGACCTTTTTCTTCTGCCTTCTTTGACTTCCTTAGACCTTCTTTAGGCTTCTCTGACCTCCTCCGACCTTCTTTGACCTTCTCCAACCTCTCTAACTTTCTCCGACCTTCTCCAACCTTCTTTACCCTTATTCTTCAACCTTCCCTGACCTTCCACCTTCTTGGATCTTCTCTGGCTTTCTATGACCTTCTTTGATCTTCTCCCTCGACTTTCCTCGACCCTCTTTAACCTTCTCTGACCTCCTTTGACCTTCTTTTCCCTTCCCTGACCTTCTCTGACCGCCTTCTTCTATCTTCTTCGACTTTCTCTGACCTTCTCCTCCGTTGTTTGACCTTCTTGGACCTTCTTTGACTTTCTCTGACCATCTCCAACCCTCTTTACCCTTCTTCTTCGACCTTCTCTGACCTTCCTGCTTGACCTTCTCTGACCTTCTTCCTTGACCACCTCCCTTGGCCGTCTCCTCTGACCATCTCCAGCCTTCTCTGACCTTCTTCCATTTTCCACGACCTTCTCTGACAACCTTCTCTGACCTTCCCCGACATTCTCCGACCATCTCCAACCTTCTTCGACCTTCGTCTTTCTTTGACCACCTTCTTTAAACTTCTCTGACCTTCTTCGACCTTCTTCAAACTTCTTCAATCTTCTCTGACCTTCTTCGACCCCTCTAACTTTCTCTGACTTTCTCCAACCTCCTTTAGGCTTCTTCTCCGGCCTTCTTGGTCGTTCTTTGACCTTTCTGACCATCTCTGACCTTCTTTGACCTTCTTCGACCTCTGTAATCTTCTCTGACCTTCTTTAATCTTCTTTGACCTTCTTCAACCTTCTCTGACATTCTTAAACCTTCTTTTAGCTTCTCTGACCTTCTTTGATTTTCTTTGACCTTCTCTGACCTTCTTTGACCAGTTTTGACCTTCTCCGACCTTCTCTGCCTCCTTTGACCTTTTTCTCTGTCCTTCTCTAACCATCTCCGTCCTTCTTCGACGTTCTCCGACGTTCTCCGAATTTCTTTGACCTTCCCGGACCTTCCCTTCCGTCTTTCTTTGACCATCTCTGACCTTCTTTGATCTTCTCTGACGTTCTTCAAACTTCCCTGACCTCTTCTGACCTCCTCCGTCCCGCTTCGACCTCCTCCGTCCCGCTTCGATCTCCTCTTCTATTCTTTGACCTTCTCCGGCCTTCTTTGGCCTGTTTTCAATTTCTCTGGCCTTCTCCAGCTTTCTTTTGCTTTCTTTCGCCTTCTTTTGCCTTCTTTGATTTTCTTTGACCTTCTCCGACCTTCTCTGGCCTTGTTTGGCCTTCGCTGGCCTTCTCCGGACTTCTTTGGCCTTCTCCAGACTTCTTTGATCTTCTTTGATATTCTCCGATATTCTTTAAACTTTTTGACTTTCTCCGACCTTCTCATGCCGTCTCCCACATTCTTCCACCTTGTTTGACCTTCTCCGACCTTTTTTGAATTTCTTTGACCTTCTCCGACCTTCTCCAAACTTCTTTGGCCTTCTTGGAACTTCTTTGGCTTTCTCTGACCTTCTTTCATTTTCTCCAAATTTCACTGACCTTCTTCGGCCTTTCCTGACCTTGTTTGACCTTCTTCGACCTTTTTTGACCTTCTCTGTCCGTCTACGATATTCCTTGACTTTCTCCGACCTGCTCCAACCTGCTCCGACCGTCTCCCACCTTCTTCCACATTCTCCGACCTTGTTTGACCTTCTCTGACCTTCTCCGATATTTTTTGAACTTCTTCCACCCTCTCTGGCCTCTCTGGCCTTCTCTGGCTTTCTGTGGCCTCTCTGGCCATTTTTGGTTTCCTTTGGCCTCTTTTGCCTTCTCTGACCTTCTCTGACCTTCTCCGACCTTCTTTTACCTTCTTTGACCCTCTTTGATATTCTTCTAACTTCTTTGTCCTTCTTTGTCCTTCTCTGCCCTTCTCTGACGTTTTCTGACATTCTCTGACCTGCTTCGACCTTCTTCGGCTTTCTTTGGCCTTCTTTGTCATTCTCCGACCTTCTTTGACCTCCTCCAACCTTCTCCGATATTCTTTGAAGTTCTTTTACCGTCTCCCACCTCGTTTGACCTTCTTTGATCTTCTTTTACGTTCTCCGACTTCTCTGATAATTTTTGAACTTCTCTGACTTTCTCCAATATTCTTTGACTTTCTCTGGCCTTCTCTGACCTTTTTCCAACTTCTTCCACCTTTTTCCACCTTCTTTGACCTTCTCTGACCTTCTTTGACCTTCTCCGGCCTTCTTTGACCTGTTTTGAACTTCTCTGGCCTTATTTGCCTTCTCCGGACTTCTCTGGACTTCTCTGGACTTCTCTGGACTTCTCCGGACATCTTTGACCTTCTTTGACCTTCTTTGACCTTCTTTGACCTTCTTTGACCTTCTTTGACCTTCTTTGACCTTCTTTGACCTTCTTTGACCTTCTTTGACCTTCTTTGACCTTCTTTGACCTTCTTTGACCTTCTTTGACCTTCTCCGACCTTCTCCGACCTTCTCCGACCTTCTCCGACCTTCTCCGACCTTCTCCGACCTTCTCCGACCTTCTCCGACCTTCTCCGACCTTCTCCGACCTTCTTTGACCTTCTCCGACCTTCTTTGACCTTCTCCGACCTTCTTTGACCTTCTCCGACCTTCTTTGACCTTCTCCGACCTTCTTTGACCTTCTTTGACCTTCTTTGACCTTCTTTGACCTTCTTTGACCTTCTTTGACCTTCTCCGACCTTCTTTGACCTTCTCCGACCTTCTTTGACCTTCTCCGACCTTCTTTGACCTTCTCCGACCTTCTTTAGCTTTCTCCGACCTTCTTTAGCTTTCTCCGACCTTCTTTAGCTTTCTCCGACCTTCTTTAGCTTTCTCCGACCTTCTTTAGCTTTCTCCGACCTTCTTTAGCTTTCTCCGACCTTCTTTAGCTTTCTCTGACCTTCTATCATTTTCTCCGACTTTCAATGACTTCCTTCGCCCTTCTTTGGCCTTCTTCGGCCTTTCCTGATCTTGTTTGACCTTCTTCGACCTTCTTTGACCTTCTCCGACTGTCTACGATATTCCTTGACTTTCTCTGACTTTCTCCGACCTGCTCCCACCTGCTCAGACCGTCTCCCAGCTTCTTCCACATTCTCCGACCTTGTTTGACCTTCTTTGACCTTCTCCGACTTCTCAGATTTTTTTTTAACTTCTTCCACCCTTTTCACCTTCTCTGGCCTTCTCTGGACTTCTTTGGCCTTCTCTGACCTTCTGTGGCCTTCTGTGGCCTTCTCTGGCCTTGTTTGACTTTCTTCGACCATCCCTGATCTTCTCTGACCTTCTCCAGCCTTCTCCGGGCTTCTTTGGCCATATTTTGCCTTCTTTGGCCTTCTTTGACCTTCCCTGATCTTCTCTGAACTTCTTTGACCTTCTCCAGCCTTCTTTGACCTTATTTTGCCTTCTTTGGCCTTCTCTGATCTTCTTTGACCTTCTTGGACGTTCTTCCACCTTCTTCGTCTTTCTCCGACCTTGTTTGACCTTCTTCAAAATGATTTGACCTTCTCCAACTTTTCCGATATTCTTTGACCTTCTTTGACCTTCTCCAACTTTCTACGACCTGCTCTCACCTGCTCCCACCTGTTCCGATTGTCTCCCAACGTCTTCCAAATTCTTCCACCTTCTTCCACCTTCTCCGGCTTCTTCGACCTTCTCTGAACATCTCTGACCTTCTCTGAACTTTTTTGACTTTCTCCAGCATTCTTTGACCTTCTTTGGCCTTCTCTGGTCTTCTCTGACCTTCTTTGACGGTCAACGTGAGCAACGGTGAGCGAGACAAGAAGAGAGAGAAAGAGAGAGAGAGAAAGAAAGAAAAGCAAGGCGTTTGCAGGTGCAGAGAAAGAACAAACCGCAAGGATCAAGCCAGGGAAATCGCAGGGGAAAAGAATGAGGAATGCGGATTGGGACAGAGATGGAAAAGGGAAAAAAAGTATAGGCAGAGAACAGATGCTAAAGGCTGGGGAAAAAAGAAAGAAAGGAAGAAAAGAGCACAGAGAAAAAAAAGAATAGAGATATAAGGATACCGGTAGGCAAGAATTATAGCAACACAATAAAGGAAAGGACCCAAAAAGTCCCATTCTAAAATGTTTCCTACCTAGTCCCATCCCTGCCAGACCCAGCAACACTGCAGGGAAAGCCCCCAGACTGTTATTTCTCAGCAGGGGCTTTCAGACCTTTAGTAGTGTTGTTGTAGCTGAGAATGAAAAGCAGAGTTAATCAACCCCAGCTGCCCCCAGGCCCTATTTATACCTGGGAGGAGGTTCCCACACCCCATTCACAGGTGGTGGCTGGGAAGGCCCAGGAGGTATATAAACCCCCGGCCTCGCCTCGGGAGCTCATGGAGCTTTGTCAGGAGTTTAGGGCTTGGTTGCTGGTTCAATCCATCGCAGCTTTTAAGGAGATTAAACTAGTTTGGGTGAGGCGGCGAGGAACACGGTTTAATGACCGATGGAAACGGTTGGACCCAACGATTCCGTAGCTCTTTTCCAACCCGGCGATTCTATAAAAATCAGAGACCTTGCTGCTTAAAGGTGTGGGCTTGCTCCCTATCTCCAGCGCAGGGTTCTGCTCCTTGTTTCCCTTGCGTTTCTTGGGGAAGAGATTGGATATTAGTTTGGTTTGGAACAGTTCGCAGCCGAGCGACTCTTCTTCATCGGGGCGGTGGCTCTGCGAGCCTCCCTTATTTAGTAGAGTTTGGGATTTCCCTGAACTTAGCAGTGAGGTTTGCTCTATTATTGCTCACAGCAGTTGTTACCTTGTCCACGTTACCCACGGTGATTTTTTTATGGTCGTTGAGTTTCCAATTTAGCTCTTAGAGTCGTTAAATCCCCCTGCTGTGCGATTTCATTGGCTGACTGCATCTGGAATTCCAGTCTCCGTTGCCGGGTGGTGAGCGCACTGTGTTTCTAGGTCTCCTGCGTTAATAATATTTACTGGTTTCCAATAAGAATCTTTTCTCCAGTTCTTTTTGTTGGCTCCTGCGCCCGAAGCCTGGTACCTTCCTAGAGTTTGGATCTCCACGGCTCATCTTTCTTTCGCCCTGCGTATCGCCACTCCCAGCCCTAGAACTCAAGCAGCGAGGAGGAGAGGTAAGCAGCCAGCATGGAATTTTGGGGCACGGGGGAGGCAGACAGGCTTATTCTTCCTATCGTGGGGCTGCCTGCGAGGAGGGAATTAAGTCTGTCTGGAAGAGCAAAGTATGATTGGGGCCGGGGGCAGGGGTGGGGTGTGCCCGAGGGGAGCAGGCTGGGAGTGCCAATTAGGCACCGTTCTTATTGCATCGTGACCTAAGCGGGGATGAGCTTCACGTTTTCAAAACTTCTAGTCAGCCCTCTGTTCCTGAAGCCTCGAAGCCCATATCGGAGGCCAAACTCGCTAGTCATAAAGGTTCAAGGGTCCCTGTTGACCTGATACATCTTCCACGCATAAAAGAGATTCTTTAAGGTCCCTCCTCTCAGTTTTGGCCACGTAGCGTTGTAATAAAGGATCCTTTCCAGCGTGACGGAGAGGCCTCGAGTGCCATATCTAGGGTCCTGAGTGCTCGTACTCATCAATGCACTGGTGATCGGGCACTACTTTTCTTGCATCGCGCTCCTAACGCCTGGATCGATATTGGGATTTCGCACTGTGGTTTTCTGTTTGATTTATTTTACCTGCAGATGCTGAAGAGGAACCCAGTGACTGCAGGATGATTTCCATTAGCCGATGTGATTCCGTTTTCTTGGCTCCCCGTTCCGGGACTTGTTCCGCGCATCCTCCGCATCTTTACGTCTTTCCAAGGGGCTTCTTGCCCCTTCGTCTTGCCCGTTGAGTCCACGTATCTTGGGAGCCACGCACGGTTCTTTGCTTTCCCAGGGCTGCCGTAGGTTCTCCCTCGGAGCCCTGTCCGTTGGCTCTTGCCCATCGGCATGCGTGACCCAGGAGTCCTCCTGGTTGACCGCGAATTTTCCGTTGTCCCCGGTTCCCGCTGTGGGTCTCGTGTGTGGGTGTTGTGCGTGTATTTGTGTCTGGTTGGAGCTGCTCTGCCCTGGGGAGGTGGCTCCGCTGTGGGGCAGGCGGGAAGGGGCGACCGGTGGCTGTACGACTAGGTAATGGGGTTTGTTTTTGCTTTGAAGGCTCGGGGCACTGGGCAAAGCGGAGAGTGTCAGAGGAGCTGGCTGGGGTGAGGAGAGCGCCCGTGGTGAGTTGTGGGGAGCAACGCTTGTCGTGCACGTGTCTTCAAGGCAGCGAAGGTCCGGCCGTCCTTTACTGCTTGTGGTTTCCAGGTGGAGCCATCCTCGACGTGGCGGCCCGAGGTGATGGAGGAGGCTGGGTGGCCGAGCTGTCAAGGTAAGGAGCACTTGACTTTCATCCTTCCCTGACCTTCTCCGAGCTTCTTGGACTCTTTCATCCTTCCCTGCCCTTCTCCGAGCTTTTTTAACTTTTTCATCATTCCCTGATCTTCTCCGAGCTTCTTTGACTTTCTTCCTTCCCTGACCTTCTCCGAGCTTCTTTGCCTTTCATCCATCCCTGAACTTCTCCGAGCTTCTTTGACATTCATCCTTCGCTGACCTTCTCCGAGCTTCTTTGAGTTTCATCCTTCCCTGACCTTCTCCGAGCTTCTTTGACTTTTTCATCCTTCCCTGACCTTCTCCGAGCTTCTTTGACTTTCATCCTTCCCTGACCTTCTCCGAGCTTCTTTGACTTTCATCCTTCCCTGACCTTCTCCAAGATTCTTTAACTTTCATCCTTCCCTGACCTTCTCCGAGCTTCATTGACTTTTTCATCCTTCCCTGACCTTTTCCGATCTTCTTTGACTTTTTCATCCTTCCCTGACCTTCTCCGAGCTTCTTTGACTTTCATCCTTCCCTAACCTTCTCCGAGATTCTTTGACGACTTTCATCCTTCCCTGACCTTCTCCGAGCTTCTTTGACTTTCATCCTTCCCTGACCTTCTCCGAGCTTCTTTGACTTTTTCATCCTTCCCTGACCTTCTCCGAGCTTCTTTGACTTTCATCCTTCCCTGACCTTCTCCGAGCTTCTTGGACTTTCATCCTTCCCTAAACTTCTCCGAGCTTATTTGACTTTCATCCTTCCCTGACCTTCTCTGAGCTTCTTGGACATTTTCATCCTTCCCTGACCTTCTCCGAGCTTCTTTGACTTTCATCCTTCCCTGACCTTCTCCGAGCTTCTTTGACTCTTTCATCCTTCCCTGACCTTCTCCGAGCTTCTTTGACTTTCATCCTTCCCTGACCTTCTCCGAGCTTCTTTGACTTTCATCCTTCCCTGACCTTCTCCGAGCTTCTTTGACTTTCATCCTTCCCTGACCTTCTCCGAGCTTCTTTGACTTTCATCCTTCCCTGACCTTCTCCGAGCTTCTTTGACTTTCATCCTTCCCTGACCTTCTCCGAGCTCCTTTGACTTTCATCCTTCCCTGACCTTCTCCGAGCTTCTTTGACTTTCATCCTTCCCTGACCTTCTCCGAGCTTCTTTGACTTTCATCCTTCCCTGACCTACTCCGAGCTTCTTTGACTTTCATCATTCCCTGACCTTCTCCGAGCTTCTTTGACTTTCATCCTTCCCTGACCTTCTCTGAGCTTCTTTGACTTTCATCCTTCCCTGACCTTCTCCGAGCTTCTTTGACTTTCATCCTTCCCTGACCTTCTCCGAGCTTCTTTGAATTTTTCATCCTTCCCTGACCTTCTCCGAGCTTCTTTGACTTTCATCCTTCCCTGACCTTCTCCGAGTTTCTTTGACTTTCATCCTTCCCTAACCTTCTCCGTGCTTATTTGACTTTCATCCTTCCCTGACCTTCTCTGAGCTTCTTGGACTTTTTCATCCTTCCCTGACCTTCTCCGAGCTTCTTTGACTTTCATCCTTCCGTGACCTTCTCCGAGCTTCTTTGACTTTTTCATCCTTCCCTGACCTTCTCCGAGCTTCTTTGACTTTCATCCTTCCCTCACCTTCTCCTAGCTTCTTTGACTTTTTCCTTCCCTCACCTTCTCCGAGCTTCTTTGACTTTCATCCTTCCCTGACCTTCTCCGAGCTTCTTTGACTTTCATCCTTCCCTGACCTACTCCGAGCTTCTTTGTCTTTCATCCTTCCCTGACCTTCTCCGAGCTTCTTTGACTTTCATCCTTCCCTGACCTTCTCCGAGCTTCTTTGACTTTCATCCTTCCCTGATCTTCTCCGAGCTTTTTTGACTTTCATCCTTCCCTGATCTTCTCCGAGCTTCTTTGACTTTTTCATCTTTCCCTGACCTTCTCCGAGCTTCTTTGACTTTCATCCTTCCCTGACCTTCTCCGAGCTTCTTTGACTTTCATCCTTCCCTCACCTTCTCCGAGCTTCTTTGACTTTTTCATCCTTCCCTGACCTTCTCCGAGCTTCTTTGACTCTTTCATCCTTCCCTGACCTTCTCCGAGCTTCTTTGACTTTCATCCTTCCCTGACCTTCTCCGAGCTTCTTTGACTTTTTCATCCTTCCCTGACCTTCTCCGAGCTTCTTTGACTTTCATCCTTCCCTGACCTTCTCCGAGCTTCTTTGACTTTTTCATCCTTCCCTGACCTTCTCCGAGCTTCTTTGACTTTCATCCTTCCCTGACCTTCTCCGAGCTTCTTTGACTTTCATCCTTCCCTCACCTTCTCCGAGCTTCTTTGACTTTTTCATCCTTCCCTGACCTTCTCCGAGCTTCTTTGACTTTCATCCTTCCCTGACCTTCTCCGAGCTTCTTTGACTTTCATCCTTCCCTGACCTTCTCCGAGCTTCTTTGACTTTCATCCTTCCCTGACCTTCTCCGAACTTCTTTGACTTTCATCCTTACCTGACCTTCTCCGAGCTTCTTTGACTTTTTCATCCTTCCCTGACCTTCTCCGAGCTTCTTTGACTTTCATCCTTCCCTCACCTTCTCCGAGCTTCTTTGACTTTCATCCTTCCCTGACCTTCTCCGAGCTTCTTTGACTTTCATCCTTTCCTGACCTTCTCCGAGCTTCTTTGACTTTCATCCTTCCCTGACCTTCTCCGAGCTTCTTTGACTTTCATCCTTCCCTGACCTTCTTTGAGCTTCTTTGACTTTTTCATCCTTCCCTGACCTTCTTTGAGCTTCTTTGACTTTTTCATCCTTCCCTCACCTTCTCCGAGCTTCTTTGACTTTCATCCTTCCCTCACCTTCTCCGAGCTTCTTTGACTTTCATCCTTCCCTGATCTTCTCCGAGCTTCTTTGAATTTTTCATCCTTCCCTGACCTTCTCCGAGCTTCTTTGACTTGTTCATCCTTCCCTGACCTTCTCCGAGCTTCTTTAACTTTCATCCTTCCCTAACCTTCTCCGAGCTTATTTGACTTTCATCCTTCCCTGACCTTCTCCGAGCTTCTTTGACTTTCATCCTTCCCTGACCTTCTCCGAGCTTCTTTGACTTTTTCATCCTTCCCTGACCTTCTCCGAGCTTCTTTGACTTTCATCCTTCCCTGACCTTCTCCGAGTTTCTTTGACTTTTTCATCCTTCCCTGACCTGCTCCGAGCTTCTTTGACTTTCATCCTTCCCTGACCTTCTCCGAGCTTCTTTGACTTTCATCCTTCCCTGACCTTCTCCGAGCTTCTTTGACTTTCATCCTTCCCTGACCTTCTCCGAGCTTCTTTGACTTTGATCCTTCCCTGACCTTCTCCGAGCTTCTTTGATTTTTTCAACCTTCCCTGACATTCTCCGAGCTTCTTTGACTTTCATCCTTCCCTGACCTTTTCTGAGCTTCTTTGACTTTCATCCTTCCCTGACCTTCTCCGAGCTTTTTGAATTTTGATCCTTCCCTGACCTTCTCCGAGCTTCTCTGATTTTCATCCTTCCCTGACCTTTTCCGAGCTTCCTTGACTTTCATCCTTCCCTGACCTTCTCTGAGCTTCCTTGACTTTCATCCTTCCCTGACCTTCTCCGAGCTTCTTTGACTCTTTCATCCTTCCCTGACCTTCTCCGAGCTTCTTTGACTTTTTCATCCTTCCCTGACCTTCTCCGAGCTTCTTAGACATTCATCCTTCCCTGACCTTCTCTGAGCTTCTTTGACTTTCATCCTTCCCTGACCTTCTCCGAGCTTCTTTGACTCTTTCATCCTTCCCTGACCTTCTCCGAGCTTCTTTGACTTTCATCCTTCCCTGACCTTCTCCGAGCTTCTTTGACTCTTTCATCCTTCCCTGACCTTCTCCGAGCTTCTTTGACTTTTTCATCCTTCCCTGACCTTCTCCGAGCTTCTTAGACATTCATCCTTCCCTGACCTTCTCTGAGCTTCTTTGACTTTCATCCTTCCCTGACCTTCTCCGAGCTTCTTTGACTTCCATCCTTCCCTGACCTTCTCCGAGCTTCTTTGACTTTCATCCTTCCCTGACCTTCTCCGAGCTTCTTTGACTTTCATCCTTCCCTGACCTTCTCAGAGCTTCTTTGACTTTTTCATCCTTCCCTGACCTTCTCCGAGCTTCTTTGACTTTTTCATCCTTCCCTGACCTTCTCCGAGCTTCTTTGACTTTCATCCTTCCCTGACCTTCTCTGAGCTTCATTGACTTTCATCCTTCCCTGACCTTCTCCGAGCTTCTTTGACCTTTTCATCCTTCCCTGACCTTCTCCGAGCTTCTTTGACTTTCATCCTTCCCTGACCTTCTCCGAGCTTCTTTGACTTTCATCCTTCCCTGACCTTCTCCGAGCTTCTTTGACTTTCATCCTTCCCTGACCTTCTCCGAGCTTCTTTGACTTTCATCCTTCCCTGACCTTCTCCGAGCTTCTTTAACTTTTTCATCCTTTCCTTTTCTGCGGGAGATGGGATTCGCTGGGAGCTGCCCGTGTATTTGAATTGTGGCTAAGCACATCTCTTCCTGCAGGTTCGCCATGCGGACTCCGAGAGGCCAAGCTTCTTGTCACCAAACGCTGTGAGAAGGTGAGGTTCTTGTCCAAGAGCCAAGTCCTCTGTAGCGACTCAGCTGAGTGTTTTTTGTGTTGGCAGGTGCTGTTCGGGGAGGCTCTGGAAGAGGGTGATGGTCTGAGGGGAGACTGGCTCTTCATGAGGAGGAGTGTGTGGGACGCCCACTTTGCCGTTGGCACCAGAGCGATTCTGCCTCTTGGCACTGCTGGTGCCCCAGGCCGTGGCAGCTGCCGCTCCTGCTGTGTGAGCGAGCGAGGGGCAGGTGAGCAGGAGGCACTGGCAGGTTTGCAGTGGGTGAGGTGGCGTAGTACGAGATGTCGGCAGCGAGCAGTGTGGTGCCTCCGGTTGGCGCTGTGTTTTTGTTTGGTTTTTCCCTTGCAGATGCTGAAGAGGAAGCCAGTGACTGATGGATTATTTCCGTTGTCTCATGAGATCTGAGCTGCTTTGGCCAAGGACGGCTTCAATGGTGGCCCTCTGAAAGCTAAGTTGAGGGACCAGAGTTGGGGAGCGGGAGGCGGCTTGGGGCTAGCAGGGAGGGGTTTGAGGGTAGCCGGGGCTGTGCGGAGAGAGTCCTCCTTGGGCGGGTGAAGGCAGAGGGGCCACTTCGGAGCCCAAACCCAGCGTGGGCAGGGCAGTTCCAGCCTGGATCTGTCGTTGTCTAGTTTGTGCAGTCCCCGTGCCGAGTCTGAAATGTTCTGCGGGTCTTGATGTCCTCTTTTGTGCTCGGGGCATGCCGGACGCGCCTTGGGCGCCATGTCTAGGGTGCCGAATGCTCGTACTGATGAAGGCAGTGTCGATGGGGTGCAGCTTTTCTTTCTTAGCTTTTCTAAAGTGTGGATAGCTCTTGTGCTTTGGAAGCATCCAGTCAGTCATCTTTTGATGCGGCCTTGCAGCCTGCCTCGCCGTCCAGGATAGCCATCTTCCGTTTTCTTGGCTCCCTGTTCCGGGACTTGTTCCGCGCATCCTCCGCATCTTTACGTCTTTCCAAGGGGCTTCTTGCCCCTTCATCTTGCCCGTTGAGTCCACGTATCTTGGGAACCACGCACGGTTCTTTGCTTTCCCAGGGCTGCCGTAGGTTCTCCCTCGGAGCCCTGTCCGTTGCCTTGCCCATTGGCATGCGTGACCCAGGAGTCCTCCTGGTTGACCGCGAATTTTCCGTTGTCCCCGGTTCCCGTTGTGGGTTTTGTGTGTCGGTGTTGTGCGTGTATTTGTGTCTGGTTGGAGCTGCTCTGCCCGGGGCGTAGAGGAGGTGATGAGAGTCAGCAGAGGTGCAGTGGCCCGGCCGTGTGCTTTAGGTTTGGACGTGACTAGACGTTGCAGTCTAGGTGCTGCATTACTTTGCAGAAGTAGCAGCCCTCGGCGCGGTGGGTGCGGAGGGTAGTTTCTGCTGGTCCCTGTAGCCACGGTGGGGGACGACCCAAACTGCGTGGCAGAGCCAGCGGGAGCAGTAGCGAGGGAGTTGGAAAGGCAAGGGAGCGGTACTTACCGTTCGGGTTGGGTTGTGGAGTAGCTTTCCCTGGCCGCAATACGCAGTGGAGGTGGTCTCGGTGAAAGTAGCCCAGAGGCTTGGAATTCTCAGGGCGTTGCCGAGCGTCCGGGTGACTACTTTGCTGTTGTGTTTTTCAGAGGTAGAGGAGTGAACTGGGCGCTGAGGGGCAGGGATGGAGCTGCGTGCAGGTAGAGTGCCCTGGGGAGGTGGCTCCGCTGTGGGGCAGGCGGGAAGGGGCGACCGGTGGCTGTACGACTAGGTAATGGGGTTTGTTTTTGTTTTGAAGGCTCGGGGCACTGGGCAAAGCGGTGAGTGTCAGAGGAGCTGGCTGGGGTGAGGAGAGCGCCCGTGGTGAGTTGTGGGGAGCAACGCTTGTCGTGCACGTGTCTTCAAGTCAGCGTAGGTCCGGCCGTCCTTTACTGCCTGTGGTTTCCAGGTGGAGCCATCCTCGACGTGGCGGCCCAAGGTGATGGAGGAGGCTAGGTGGCCGAGCGGTCAAGGTAAGGTAGCCGGAGATGGGATTCGCTGGCAGCTGCCAGTGTATTTGAATTGTGGCTAAGCACATCTCTTCCTGCAGGTTCGGCATGCGGACTCCGAGAGGCCAAGCTTCTTGTCAACAAACGCTGTGAGAAGGTGAGGTGGTTGTCCAAGAGCCAAGTCCTCTGTAGCGACTCAGCTGACTGGGTTTTTTTTTCGGCAGGTGCTGTTGCAACAGACCCACCAGGTCATCAAGTCCTAGCATTCCCAGCAATCTCTAAGTCATGCTCCTAAGTACCTCATCCACCATCCCCTTAAACACCTCCAGGGACAGTGACTCAACCACCTCCCTGGGCAGACCGTTCCAATGCCTAACAATGCTCTCTGTGAAGAACTTTTTCTTTATCTCAAGCCTAAATTTCCCTTGCCGGAGCTCGAGGCCATTCCCTCTTGTCCTGCCCTCTGTCACTTGGCCGAAGAGGCCAGCGATCTGCTCTCCACAACCTCCTCTCAGGGAGTTGGAAAGAGCAATGAAGTCTCCCCTCAGCCTCCTCTTCTCCAGGCTGAACAACCCCAGCTCTCTCAGCTGATCCTCTTCTTCTCCAGCCCCTTTACCAGCTTCGTTGCTCTTCTCTGGACTCGCTCCAGAGCCTCAACATCCTTCTTGCGGTGAGGGGCCCAGAACTGAACACAGGACTCGAGGTGCGGTCTCACCAGTGCCGAGTACGGAGGGACAATAACCTCCCTGGACCTGCTGGTCACGCCGTTCCTGATACAGGCCCAGATGCCATCGGCCTTTTTGGCCACCTGGGCACACTGCTGGCTCACGTTCAGTCGGCTGTCAACCAGCACCCCCAGATCCTTCTCCTCCTGGCAGCTTTCCAGCCAGGCTTCTCCTAGTTTGTACCTCTGCTCAGGGTTGTTGTGCCCCAAGTGCAGGACCCGGCATTTGGCCTCGTTAAACCTCCTGCCGTTGGTCTCAGCCCAGCAGTCCAGCCCGTTCAGGTCCCTTTGCAGAGCCTCCCTACTCTCCAGCTGATGGACACTTCCACGCAGCTGGGTGTCATCTGCAAACTTCCTAGGGGAGGACTCGATGCCTTCATCCAGGTGATTGATAAAGTCATTAAACAGGACTAGACCCAGGACTGAACCCTGGGGAACCCCACTCGTCACTGGCCTCCAGCTGGATTTAACTCCGTTTACCATCACCCTCTGGGCCCGGTCATTCAACCAGTTTTTCCCCCAGGAGAGCGTGCGCCCCTCCAGGCCAGAGGCGGACAGTTTCCGAAGCAGAATGCTGTGAGAAACTGTATCCAAGGCTTTACTCAAATCCAGGAAGAGCACTTCCACAGCCTTTTCTTTGTCCGAGAGTCTAGTCTCACTCGGTCATGGAAGGTGATCAGATGACTCTGGCAAGACCTGCCTTTCATGAACCCACGTTCACTGGCCCTGATCCCCCGGTTCTCTCGCAAGTGCATCTTGGTGGCACTCAGGATCACCCGCTCCATGACTTTCCCTGGTACCGAGGTGAGGCTGACAGGCCTGTAGTTCCCCGGATCCTCCCTGCGTCCCTTCTTATAGATGCGCACGACATCAGCCTCCAATCCAGCGGAACCTCCCCAGTCATCCAGGACTGCGGGAAGACGATGGAAAGGGGTTCGGCCAGCACACCTGCCAGTTCCCTCACAGCTGTTGGGTGGAAGTTCTGAGGGTACCGGCGGATGTGCTGGCCCAACCCCTTTCCATCATCTTCCAACAGCGCTACCGCTGCCCGGGTGCCCTGCACGCATGGCAGAGCGAGAGCGCCAAGCTCTCTGCTGTCACCGGGTAACTTAAATAAATTGTGTTGGCAGCTTAATGAGAGTTTTTAAATAAGTAGCATAGCGAAGCTTGATTTAAATTACATAAGTCGATTGCGCCTACAATAATAATACACTAATGCACCATTTAGATAGCATCGAGCATTGCTTAAACACCATTGATCTGTCTGGTACGGTAGCAAAATCACAGAGACTAGATAATTTCTCAGCAGCTAACGAAGCTGCAAACTCTAAATGGCATTTTCAACTCTGTCATCGATCCTCCCCTGGCCTTTCTCATACCAGCCTTACCATCGCATACAGCCGCATCTTTCGCGTGGTCATCAGGCTAAAACGTCCAGGCTGAGAAAAACAATAAAGCTGTCGCAGAACAGCTAACCATAATAACGGACTCTAGCCATATGAGAAGAGGCTGTGAAATTTCTACACGTACATCCAAGACAGAGGCAGCCTGTGCTTTTATCAAAAGTCGTGGCCTTTCCTCTCGCAGAACTCAATCGATCTATCGCTGTCTCAACATCGTCAGTCAGGCTGCAGTCACAGGGGCCGGAGAATCCCAGGCACGTACCAAAAGCGAGTCCGTTAGGGTCTCGTGCCTCTAAGTTACAGGGGGCGGGGAAGAGGGAAGAAAATACCCTAAAGTCCTGCCGCTTCGGTCATCCTCAAGGTATCCACACACGAATATTTTCAGCGGCGCTGGTCTGAGCAGAAGCTAAGAGGAACATCTCAGCTGGGGCTCTTATAAAGCCACACGCGGACATAAAGAAGAGCCCATTCATTTGAGAGGAACTAGGAGCTCTACAGACAGATAGAGGATTGCGGAAAAGGGCAGGGACTAGCACAAAAATTCAGAAACGGCAAGAGGAGCAGTCAAGGGGAGTATCACGATACCAAGCGACCGGAGAAGCCGGAACAGCAACGGTGAGCAATACAAAAAAATAGAAAAAGAAAGAGAGGCGCAGGAAAAAGAGACAGGAAGGCAAGGCACTCGCAGGTGTAGCGAAAGAACAAGCAAACTCCAGGGACAGAGCAGTAACATCGTGAGGAGAAAGAAAAAAATGCCCATTGGGACAAAGATAGACAAGAAAAAAAAGAACTACAGACACCAGACAGATACTAAAGAGTGGAAGGAAAAAAAAAGACAGAGAAAACAGCATAGAAAGAAAAAGAATCGGGATAAGGGAACACCAAAAAACAAAAATTGTATTGCAGCACGGTAAATGAAAGGAACTCAAACATCCAGCTCTAACAAGTTTGCTACCCGGTCCTGTGACCGTCACAACAAGCAGCGTCGCAGCGAAAGCGCACGGACCTTTATTTCTGGTAAGGATCCTTTCAGGCAGAGTAGCAGCATCTCTCTCTCTGAGAATGTAAGGGAGAGTCAATAAAACCCAGCTGTTCCGCAGACCCTATTTATACCTTTGAGGGAGGTCACCACCCCTCAGTCACAGGTGATGCCTGGGAAGGCCCAGGGGGTATATAAGCCCCCGGCCTCGCCTCGGGAGCTCATTCAGCCTCTGGTTTTCCTTGAGATCAGAGGTTAGCTGCTGGTTTGACTCAGCGCAGCTTTCCATGAGGGTTTGCTACACCGGGAAGCTTTTTTTTTGTTTTTTGTAAGGTTTTTTTTGTTTGTTTGTTTGTTTGTTTGTTTGTATGTTGATGTGTATTTGGTCAGGGCTTTTCAATTAGGTGTTTGAGGGGGCAAGGTGTTTTTTTTTTTTTGGGTTTTTTTTTTTTTTTTTGGTTGATCAGTTGATTTTTTTTCCTGGTTACTTTGTTTTTATCTAGGATTTCTGATTGCCCAGCAACTTGCTGCTGTTCCTCCTTCTGTGGGGCATAATGCACTTATCCTTGAATCTCTATAGTTTATAGCAGGCACTTCACGGGGGATAATAATTTAGATTTCAATACTTTAGCCTAGGGGAGTAAGTCTATTCTGTGGGCTGGTATAGGAGAGAAGGGACCGGGGGAACCTTGGGAAAAGCTCCGGAGCACAGCTCCCAAGGAACATCAACGCATCAGGGTCAAGGAGCTAAAATACAGCAGGGTTCTTTCTTTGACTTTTCAGGGGTGGAAAAGGGCTTTAACGATTTGGAACCGGGGAAAGGGAGATGGGTTCATTCATGTTTCTCGGGTCAGTCGGGGCATCCGCTGCGAGCGCTCTTCAAGTTTCTGTCATTCTAGCCTCTCTTCAGCCGATGGGAGGCAGCGATGAGGTCGAGACACGAGGCGTGGATCGTCTGGACCTTTGTGCAGCGATTGTCTGGTTTGCATATCAGAGGAATTTGCTCCTCAGATGTCTTAGTTGCCCTAAAAAATGCGATCTCTAGGACTCTGAGGTCTCTGCTCCCTCGTACCTTCTACTTATGGTGTTCCTCGACTGACTTCTTTGCCTCTTTCCCGTCTCCTTCCTTCCAAATGTCAGAGAGGTCGCTACTTAAAGGTACAGACTCGCTGCCTCTCTGCAGCACAGGATTTTGTCCCCGTCTTCTCTGGCCTTTCTCAGGTAAGAGGACGGTTCTTGTTTTGGTTTGTAACTGTTTGCAGCTGAGCAGCTCTTCTTCATCCGGTCTGTGGGCGCACAAGCTTCCCTTATTTAGCGGAGTTTTGGATTTTTCCTGAACTTACCGGTGAGATTCGCTCTATTATCGCTCGCAGCAGTTGCTGCCTTGTCCCTGTTATTCATCGTGGTTTTTTCCTGTTTGTTGAGTTTCCAATTTAGGTCTTAGAGCAGTTAAATCCCACCGCTGTGAGTTTTTAATTGGCCGAGTGCCTCCGTAATTCCAGTCTCCATTGCTGTGCTGTGAGCGTCCCGTGTTCTTAGGTGTTCCGTGTTTATTCTTTTTGAAAACTAGTAAAGGTTATTATTTTTTAAGTTTTCATCGTTCCCTCCTGCGACTACAGTCTGGTAAGTTCCTAGAATTTGGATCTCCACGACTCATCTTTCTTTCGTCCTGGGTATCGATGCCGTTACGTCCCTACAATGGGAGCGGCGGCGAGGAAAGGTAAGCAGACGGCACGGGGTTTTGTGGCGCCGGTGAGGTAGTCTGGCTTCTTCTCACTATCGTGGCTTTGACGGTGAGGAGGAAATTAAGTACGTCTCGAAGAGTCAAGTAGTATTTGGCATCTCAGTTACGTATTTAACGTTGGTTTGGCAGGTGCTCCGTGGAGCACGGTGGCAACAGGCAGAGCACTTCAGATGAGCCGGACGGTAGGGAGAAGGAGAGGGGGACGGACCGAAGCGCCCCGGGCGATGACCGCAGCGTCCAACGTTTGAATCGGCACCGAACGGGTGAGCGGAACGCCTCGGCGGTTTTGCAGCGGGTTTAGTACGAGATGTCGGCAGCGCGTGGCGCGATGCTGACTCGGCACCGTGTTTTCCGTCAGGATTTTTTTGGCAGATTATAGTCCAGGACAACGCGACGGTGTGGGGTTTTTCCAGTTAGTCGGCGCGGTTTGAGTTTTTCTGCCCAGGACGGCTTCGGGCCCGTAGTCCTCAGGGAGTTAAGGGGGCTGATATTTTGGCCGTGAAGAGGTCAGAATGTTGAGAACGGCAGGTTTAGCCTAGGGTAGAGGGTTGTGCGGGAAGAGTACGCCTCATTACAGGTTTGGAGAGGGCTTTAATTTTCAGCCCCGAGCTAGCGTGTGCCAGGCAGGGCGGCTCCAGCCCATATCTGTCTCGTTCTTTAGAGTAGGTAGACTCTGCCGCGTCTTAAATCTTCTGCAGGTCTCGATGTCATCTTTGCGTTTGAGCCGCACGTCATCTCTAGACTCTCGGAGGTCTGTTCTTAGTAAGGTGCCGATCGGGCAGCTCTCTTCTCGCGCCGCAATCTTCAAGCGTAGATAGGTCTTGCCTCTTGGCAGTTTGCGGTCAGTCGCCTATCGCATAGGCATCGCGGGACACGTCGGCATCCTAAGCCTTTATCGTTCCATTTTCTTAAATCCCCGTTGTGGGACTTCTTCCCTATGTGTTCTGTTTTGAGGTGTTTAAGCGGGGCTCAGCCTCGCATCCTTCTAGTTGCGGCTACGTCTCCTTAAGGGGCCCGGTCTTCCATTTTGCAAGGGCCAACATACTCTTTCTCGTAAGTCCCTGCGTCATCTCGGTCAACTCCAGCTCTCTTTAGAAAGTCCTTCTTACCGAGTTTCCTTTTTATTTCCCATCATCGGTTTTCTGCGCAGAGTCGGTCCGCGCACGTTTGTATGTGGCTGGAGCCGCTCTGCCTGAGCTAAAGAAACGGTCGTCAGCAGAAGGGTAGCAGCGAAATTCTATGTTTAGATATTCCTGTATGGATTTTGAAGGGCAAGGCGATACGATGCATTATAGAGCAAGTAGCCGTGGATATATGGGGCGAAGAGAATCATTTTTGGTCGGTTATGTGGCCACAGAGGGAACAACCGAAGCCATCTCGGATATGCCGCCGGAGCGTCGGTTGAGCAGTTTAAATTCTCAGCGCAATAAATCTGCTGCGTGCGGTTGTTAAGATCTGATTTTAACTTTTTTTTTTTTTTCCTGCCCGGCTATTGCGTGAAGAAGCGTCGGTATTCCCGAATCGAAACGGCGTGTGGAATTGTTTAGTTATTGTCGAGTTTGGGGGTGAGTTATCCAATGTTGAGTTTTCCACGTGCAGAGGCATCGGGTCCGGCAGCGAGGGGCAGCAGTTGGATCGGGGGTAGATTCCATAGCCAAGGGAGTCGGCTGCCGAGTCAGCAGTTAACTGCAACTTGTACCTACAGAGCTAGTAATTGCGTTTTGGGTTTTTTTCTCTTTTGAGATACAGAGCAATGACCAAAATGGAATAGCGGTACGGGAGCCGTGTCGGCCAAGGACAGCAACGGTGAGTTACACGAAGAAGCAGTTATAGCTCACACGGCTCAGTTCACGGAGTCACAAGCGTTCCTTGCTGTTTGTGTGTTCCAGGTGGCACGTAAGCCTCAAAGCACAAGGAGAAGATGGCGGTGCCCGAGGTGGGCAGCACTCGAGGTAAAGGAGCGGGACCAGGGGAATAAAGACCGCGGGTCTTCTTTGTTTTAGGGTAGTATCTGAGCACGTGTGTTTTTGCTTTCTCTTCTGCCGGAGCCACACGCAGCCTAGAGGGGCGAAGCTTTGTGTAGACAAATGGTCTGAGAGGCGAGGAGGTTGTTGTCTATACAGATGTCTAAGAGGCAAGTTTTACAGAGCAACTCAGCTGAGCGTTTCTCTTTTGTTTTGTAGGTGCCACTTGGGCTGCTTTTGGCCCGGGAAGAGCGTTTGAGGTCAGGCGGGTAGCAGGGAGGTGGAGCGCGGGCCTGTGGATTTGCCACAGGCGGGGCCCTGTGTAGGGTGGAGCTGGCTGGCGATACTGTGGTTTTTGTTCTGTTTTCTTGCAGATGGAGAGGAACCCGGTGACCGCAGGACCATCCTCGACAGCGAATGCGATTTGGGCTGCTTCTGCGAGGCGTGGCTTCTGGCTCTCGGACCTCTGAAAGTTAAGTTGAGGGATCGGGGCTGATGTTACGTTGGGAAGAAGGGAGGTGACTCTGACTTTTTCATCCTTCCCTGACCTTCTCCGAGCTTCTTTGACTTTTTCATCCTTCCCTGACCTTCTCCGAGCTTCTTTGACTCTTTCATCCTTCCCTGACCTTCTCCGAGCTTCTTTGACTTTCATCCTTCCCTGACCTTCTCCGAGCTTCTTTGACTTTTTCATCCTTCCCTGACCTTCTCCGAGCTTCTTTGATGACTTCCATCCTTCCCTGACCTTCTCCGAGCTTCTTTGACTTTCATCCTTCCCTGACCTCTCTGAGCTTCTTTGACTGTTTCATCATTCCCTGACCTTCTCCGAGCTTCTTTGACTTTCATCCTTCCTTGACCTTCTCCGAGCTTCTTTGACTTTTTCATCCTTCCCTGACCTTCTCCGAGCTTCTTTGACTTTCATCCTTCCCTGACCTTCTCCGAGCTTCTTTGACTTTCATCCTTCCCTGACCTTCTCCGAGCTTCTTTGACTTTCATCCTTCCCTGACCTTCTTCGAGCTTCTTTGACTTTCATCCCTCCCTGACCTTCTCCGAGCTTCTTTGACTTTTTCATCCTTCCCTGACCTTCTCCGAGCTTCTTGGACTTTCATCCTTCCCTGACTTTCTCCGAGCTTCTTTGACTTCTTAATCCTTCCCTGACCTTCTCCGAGCTTCTTTGACTTTTTCATCCTTCCCTGACCTTCTCCGAGCTTCTTCCCTGACCTTCTCCGAGCTTCTTCCCTGACCTTCTCCGAGCTTCTTCCCTGACCTTCTCCGAGCTTCTTCCCTGACCTTCTCCGAGCTTCTTCCCTGACCTTCTCCGAGCTTCTTTGATATTCTCTGACCTTCTCCGACCGTCCTTCTTTGACCACCTTCTCTGAGGTTCCCTGACATTCTTTGACTTCTCTGATATTTTCTGACCTCCTTCAATCGACTCCAACCTTCTTTAGCCTTCTTTTCCGGCTTCTTTGGCCTTCTTGGTCCTTCTCTGAACTCCTCCGACCTTCTTTGACCTTCTTCAACCTCTCTAACCTTCTCCGACCTTCTTTACCCTTATTCTTCAACCTTCCCTGACCTCCCACCTTCTTTAATCTTCTCTGGCTTTCTATGACCTTCTTGGATCTTCTCCCTTCTTTCTCCCTCGACTTTCCTCGACCCTCTTTAACCTTCTCTGACCTCCTTTGACCTTCTTTTACCTCCCCTGACCTTCTCTGACTGCCTTCTTCTATCTTCTTCGACCTTCTCTGACCTTCTCCTCCGTTGTTTGACCTTCTTGGACCTTCTTTGACTCTCTCTGACCATCTCCAACCTTCTTTAGCCTTCTTCCTTGACCTTCTCTGACCTTCTTCCTTGACCTTCTCTGACCTTCTTCCTTGACCTTCTCTGACCTTCTTCCTTGACCACCTCCCTTGGCCGTCTCCTCTGACCATCTCCAGCCTTCTCTGACCTTCTTCAATTTTCCACGACCTTCTCTGACGACCTTCTCTGACCTTCCCTGACATTCTCCGACTGTCTCCAACCTTCTTCGACCTTCGTCTTTCTTTGACCACCTTCTTTAAACTTCTCTGACCTTGTTCGACCTTCTTTAAACTTCTCTGACCTTCTTCGACCTTCTTTAAACTTCTCTGACCTTCTTCGACCGCTCTAACCTTCTCTGTCTTTCTCCAACCTCCTTTAGGCTTCTTCTCCGGCCTTCTTGGTCGTTCTTTGACCTTTCTGACCTTCTCTGACCTTCTTTGACCTTCTTCGACCTCTGTAACGTTCTCTGACCTTCTTCAACCTTCTCTGACATTCTTAAACTTTCTTTTAGCTTCTCTGACCTTCTTTGACTTTCTTCAATTTTCTCTGGCCTCCTTTGACCTTCTTCTCTGTCCTTCTCCGACCTTCTCCGTCCTTCTTCGACCTCTCCGACCTTCTCCGAATTTCTTTGACCTTCCCGGACCTTCCCTTCCGTCTTTCTTTGACCATCTCTGACCTTCTTTGATCTTCTCTGACGTTCTTCAAACTTCCCTGACCTCTTCTGACCTTCTTCAGTCTTCTCTGACCTCCTTTGACCTTCTTCTCCAACCTTCTCTGACATCCTTAGACCTTCTATTACCTTTTCTGACCTTCTTTGATTTTCTTTAACATTCTCCGACCTTCTCTGATGTTCCCCTTTGACCTTCTCTGACGACCTTCTCAGACCTCTGATCTTCTTCGACCTTTCCTGACCTTCTTTGACCTTCAACCGTTTCTGACCCTCTCTGACAATCTCCGCCCCGCTTCGACCTCCTCCGCCCCGCTTCGACCTCCTCCGCCCCGCTTCGACCTCCTCCGTCCCGCTTCGACCTCCTCCGCCCCGCTTCGACCTCCTCCGCCCCGCTTCGACCTCCTCCGCCCCGCTTCGACCTCCTCCGCCCCGCTTCGACCTCCTCCGTCCCGCTTCGACCTCCTCCGTCCCGCTTCGACCTCCTCCGTCCCGCTTCGACCTCCTCCGTCCCGCTTCGACCTCCTCCGTCCCGCTTCGACCTCCTCCCTCCCGCTTCGACCTCCTCCCTCCCGCTTCGACCTCCTCCCTCCCGCTTCGACCTCCTCCCTCCCGCTTCGACCTCCTCCCTCCCGCTTCGACCTCCTCCCTCCCGCTTCGACCTCCTCTTCGATTCTTTGACCTTCTCCAGCCTTCTTTGGCCTGTTTTCAATTTCTCTGGCCTTCTCCAGCTTTCTTTTGCTTTCTTTCACCTTCTTTTGCCTTATTTGACTTTCTTTGACCTTCTCCGACCTCCTTTGACCTTGTTTGCCCTTCTCTGGCCTTCTCCGGACTTCTTTGGCCTTCTCCAGACTTCTTTGGTCTTCTTTGATGTTCTCCGATATTCTTTAAACTATTTGACTTTCTCCGACCTTCTCACACCGTCTCCCACATTCTTCCACCTTGTTTGACCTTGTTTGACCTTCTCCAACCTTTTTTGAATTTCTTTGACCTTCTCCGACCTTCTCCAAACTTCTTTGGCCTTCTTCGAACTTCTTTGGCTTTCTCTGACCTTCTTTCATTTTCTCCAAATTTCACTGACCTTCTTCGGCCTTTCCTGACCTTGTTTGACTTTCTTCGACCTTCTTTGACCTTCTCTGTCTGTCTACGATATTCCTTGACTTTTTCCGACCTGCTCCCACCTGCTCCGACTGTCTCCCACCTTCTTCCACATTCTCCCACCTTGTTTGACCTTCTCTGACCTTCTCCATTATTTTTTGAACTTCTTTTACCTTCTTTGACCCTCTTTGATATTCTTCTAACTTCTCTGTCCTTCTCTGTCCTTCTCTGACCTTCTCTGACGTTTTCTGACATTCTCTGACCTGCTTCGACCTTCTTCGGCTTTCTTTGGCCTTCTTTGTCATTCTCTGACCTTCTTTGACCTCCTCCAACCTTCTCCGATATTCTTTTAAGTTCTTTTACCGTCTCCCACCTCGTTTGACCTTCTTTGATCTTCTTTTACGTTCTCCGACTTCTCTGATACTTTTTGAACTTCTCTGACTTTCTCCAATTTTCTTTGACTTTCTCTGGCCTTCTCTGACCTTCTTCCAACTTCTTCCACCTTTTTCCACCTTCTTTGACCTTCTCCGGCCTTCTTTGACCTGTTTTGAACTTCTCTGGCCTTATTTGCCTTCTCCAGACCTTCTTTGACCTTCTTTGACCTTCTTTGACCTTCTTTGACCTTCTTTGACCTTCTTTGACCTTCTTTGACCTTCTTTGACCTTCTTTGACCTTCTTTGACCTTCTTTGACCTTCTTTGACCTTCTTTGACCTTCTTTGACCTTCTTTGACCTTCTTTGACCTTCTTTGACCTTCTCCGACCTTCTATCATTTTCTCCGACTTTCACTGACCTTCTTCGACCTTTCCTGATCTTGTTTGACCTTCTCAGACCTTCTTTGACCTTCTCTGACCGTCTACGATATTCCTTGACTCTCTCTGACTTTCTCCGCCCTGCTCCCACCTGCTCAGACCGTCTCCCACCTTCTTCCACATTCTCCGACCTTGTTTGACCTTCTTTGACCTTCTCCGACTACTCAGATATTTTTTGAACTTCTTCCACCCTTCTCTGGCCTTCTCTGCCTTCTGTGGCCTTCTGTGGCCTTGTTTGACTTTCTTCAACCATCCCTGATCTTCTCTGATCTTCTCCAGCCTTCTCCGGCCTTCTTTGGCCATATTTTGCCTTCTTTGGCCTTCTTTGACCTTCCCTGATCTTCTCTGAACTTCTTGGACCTTCTCCAGCCTTCTGTGACCTTATTTTGCCTTCTTTGGCCTTCTCTGATCTTCTTTGACCTTCTTGGACATTCTTCCACCTTCTTCGTCTTTCTCCGACCTTGTTTGACCTTCTTCGAAATTATCTGACCTTCTCCAGCTTTTCCGATATTCTTTGACCTTCTTTGACCTTCCCCAACTTTCTACGACCTGCTCTCACCTGCTCCCACCTGTTCCGATTGTCTCCCACCGTCTTCCAAATTCTTCCACCTTCTTCCACCTTCTCCGGCTTCTTCGACCTTCTCTGAACATCTCTGACCTTCTCTGAACTTTTTTGACTTTCTCCAGCATTCTTTGACCTTCTTTGGCCTTCTCTGATCTTCTCTGGTCTTCTCTGACCTTCTCTGACCTTCTCTGACGGTCAACGTGAGCAACGGTGAGCAAGACAAGAAGAGAGAGAAAGAGAGAGAGAGAAAGAAAGAAAAGCAAGGCGTTTGCAGGTGCAGAGAAAGAACAAACCGCAAGGATCAAGCCAGGGAAATCGCAGGGAAAAGAATGAGGAATGCGGATTGGGACAAAGATGGAAAAGGGAAAAAAAGTATAGGCAGAGAACAGATGCTAAAGGCTGGGGAAAAAAGAAAGAAAGGAAGAAAAGAGCACAGAGAAAAAAAAGAATAGAGATATAAGGATACCGGTAGGCAAAAATTATAGCAACACAATAAAGGAAAGGACCCAAAAAGTCCCATTCTAAAATGTTTCCTACCTAGTCCCATCCCTGCCAGACCCAGCAACACTGCAGGGAAAGCCCCCAGACTGTTATTTCTCAGCAGGGGCTTTCAGACCTTTAGTAGTGTTGTTGTAGCTGAGAATGAAAAGCAGAGTTAATCAACCCCAGCTGCCCCCAGGCCCTATTTATACCTGTGAGGAGGTTCCCACACCCCATTCACAGGTGGTGGCTGGGAAGGCCCAGGAGGTATATAAACCCCCGGCCTCGCCTCGGGAGCTCATGGAGCTTTGTCAGGAGTTTAGGGCTTGGTTGCTGGTTCAATCCATCGCAGCTTTTAAGGAGATTAAACTAGTTTGGGTGAGGCGGTGAGGAACACGGTTTAATGACCGATGGAAACGGTTGGACCCAACGATTCAGTAGCTCTTTTCCAACCTGGCGATTCTATAAAAATCAGAGACCTTGCTGCTTAAAGGGATGGGCTTGCTCCCTATCTCCAGCGCAGGGTTCTGCTCCTTGTTTCCCTTGCGTTTCTTGGGGAAGAGATTGGATATTAGTTTGGTTTGGAACAGTTCGCAGCCGAGCGACTCTTCTTCATCGGGGCGGTGGCTCTGCGAGCCTCCCTTATTTAGTAGAGTTTGGGATTTCCCTGAACTTAGCAGTGAGGTTTGCTCTATTATTGCTCACAGCAGTTGTTACCTTGTCCACGTTACCCACTGTGATTTTTTTATGGTCGTTGAGTTTCCAATTTAGCTCTTAGAGTCGTTAAATCCCCCTGCTGTGCGATTTCATTGGCTGACTGCATCTGGAATTCCAGTCTCCGTTGCCGGGTGGTGAGCGCACTGTGTTTCTAGGTCTCCTGCGTTAATAATATTTCCTGGTTTCCAATAAGAATCTTTTCTCCAGTTCTTTTTGTTGGCTCCTGCGCCTGAAGCCTGGTACCTTCCTAGAGTTTGGATCTCGGCGGCTCATCTTTCTCTCGCCCTGCGTATCGCCACTCCCAGCCCTAGAACTCAAGCAGCGAGGAGGAGAGGTAAGCAGCCAGCATGGAATTTTGGGGCACGGGGGAGGCAGACAGGCTTATTCTTCCTATCGTGGGGCTGCCTGCGAGGAGGGAATTAAGTCTGTCTGGAAGAGCAAAGTATGATTGGGGCCGGGGGCAGGGGTGGGGTGTGCCAGAGGGGAGCAGGCTGGGAGTGCCAATTAGGCACCGTTCTTATTGCATCGGGACCTAAGCGGGGATGAGCTTCACGTTTTCAAACCTTCTAGTCAGCCCTCTGTTCCTGAAGCCTCGAAGCCCATATCGGAGGCCAAACTCGCTAGTCATAAAGGTTCAAGAGTCCCTGTTGACCTGATACATCTTCCACGCATCTTGTGCCTTTAGGCATTTAAAAAGAGATTCTTTAAGGTCCCTCCTCTCAGTTTTGGCCACGTAGCGTTGTAATAAAGGATCCTTTCCAGCGTGACGGAGAGGCCTCGAGTGCCATATCTAGGGTCCTGAGTGCTCGTACTTATCAATGCACTGGTGATCGGGCACTACTTTTCTTGCATCGCGCTCCTAACGCCTGGATCGATATTGGGATTTGGCACTGTGGTTTTCTGTTTGATTTATTTTACCTGCAGATGCTGAAGAGGAACCCAGTGAATGCAGGATGATTTCCATTAGCTGATGTGATTCCGTTCTTTACGTCTTTCCAAGGGGCTTCTTGCCCCTTCATCTTGCCCGTTGAGTCCACGTATCTTGGGAACCACGCACGGTTCTTTGCTTTCCCAGGGCTGCCGTAGGTTCTCCCTCGGAGCCCTGTCCGTTGGCTCTTGCCCATCGGCATGCGTGACCCAGGAGTCCTCCTGGTTGACCGCGAATTTTCCGTTGTCCCCGGTTCCCGCTGTGGGTCTCGTGTGTGGGTGTTGTGCGTGTATTTGTGTCTGGTTGGAGCTGCTCTGCCCTGGGGAGGTGGCTCCGCTGTGGGGCAGGCGGGAAGGGGCGACCGGTGCCTGTACGACTAGGTAATGGGGTTTGTTTTTGCTTTGAAGGCTCGGGGCACTGGGCAAAGCGGTGAGTGTCAGAGGAGCCGGCTGGGGTGAGGAGAGCGCCCGTGGTGAGTTGTGGGGAGCAACGCTTGTCGTGCACGTGTCTTCAAGTCAGCGAAGGTCCGGCCGTCCTCTACTGCTTGTGGTTTCCAGGTGGAGCCATCCTCGACGTGGCGGCCCGAGGTGATGGAGGAGGCTAGGTGGCCGAGCGGTCAAGGTAAGGTAGCGGGAGATGGGATTGGCTGGGAGCTGCCTGTGTATTTGAATTGTTTCATCATTCCCTGACCTTCTCCGAGCTTCTTTGACTTTTAAATCCTTCCCTGACCTTCTCCGAGCTTCTTTGACTTTCATCCTTCCCTGACCTTCTCTGAGCTTCTTTGATTTTTCATCCTTCCCTGACCTTCTCCGAGCTTCTTTGACTTTCATCCTTCCCTGACCTTCTCCGAGCTTCTTTGACTTTCATCCTTCCCTCACCTTCTCCGAGCTTCTTTGACTTTTTCATCCTTCCCTGACCTTCTCCGAGCTTCTTTGACTTTTTCACCCTTCCCTGAACTTCTCCGAGCTTCTTTGACTTTCATCCTTCCCTGACCTACTCCGAGCTTCTTTGACTTTTTCATCCTTCCCTGACCTTCTCCGAGCTTCTTTCACTTTCATGCTTCCCTGACCTTCTCCGAGCTACTTTGACTTTCATCCTTCCCTGACCTTCTCCGAGCTTCTTTGACTTTTTCATCCTTCCCTGACCTTCTCCGAGCTTCTTTGACTTTCATCCTTCCCTGACCTTCTCCGAGCTTCTTTGACTTTCATCCTTCCCTGACCTTCTCCGAGCTTCTTTGACTTTTTCATCCTTCCCTGACCTTCTCCGAGCTTCTTTGACTTTCATCCTTCCATGACCTTCTCCGAGCTTCTTTGACTTTCATCCTTCCCTGACCTTCTCCGAGCTTCTTTGACTTTTTCATCCTTCCCCGACCTTCTCCGAGCTTCTTTGGCTTTCATCCTTCCCTAACCTTCTCCGAGCTTATTTGAATTTTTCATCCTTCCCTGACTTTCTCCGAGCTTATTTGAATTTTTCATCCTTCCCTGACCTTCTCCAAGCTTCTTTGAATTTTTCATCCTTCCCTGACCTTCTCCGAGCTTCTTTAACTTTCATCCTTTCCTGACCTTCTCCGAGTTTCTTTAACTTTCATCCTTCCCTGACCTTCTCCGAGCTTCTTTGACTTTCATCCTTCCCTGACCTTCTCCGAGCTTCTTTGACTCTTTCATCCTTCCCTGACCTTCTCCGAGCTTCTTTGACTTTCATCCTTCCCTGACCTTCTCCGAGCTTCTTTGACTTTCATCCTTCCCTGACCTTCTCCGAGCTTCTTTGAGTTTTTCATCCTTCCCTGACCTTCTCCGAGCTTCTTTGACTTTCATCCTTCCCTGACCTTCTCTGAGCTTCTTTGACTTTCATCCTTCCCTGACCTTCTCTGAGCTTCTTTGACTTTCATCCTTCCCTGACCTTCTCCGAGCCTCTTTGACTTTTTCATCCTTCCCTGACCTTCTCCGAGCTTCTTTGACTCTTTCATCCTTCCCTGACCTTCTCCGAGCTTCTTTGACTTTCATCCTTCCCTGACCTTCTCCGAGCTTCTTTGACTTTTTCATCCTTCACTGACCTTCTCCGTGATCTTCTCCGAGATTCTTTGACTTTCATCCTTCCCTGACCTTCTCCGAGCTTCTTTGACTTTCATCCTTCCCTGACCTTCTCTGAGCTTCTTTGACTTTCATCCTTCCCTGACCTTCTCCGAGCTTCTTTGACTTTCATCCTTCCCTGACCTTCTCCGAGCTTCTTTGACTTTCATCCTTCCCTGACCTTCTCCGAGCTCCTTTGACTTTCATCCTTCCTGGACCTTCTCCGAGCTTCTTTGACTTTCATCCTTCACTGACCTTCTCCGAGCTTCTTTGACTTTTTCATCCTTCCCTGACCTTCTCCGAGCTTCTTTGACTTTCATCCTTCCCTGACCTTCTCCGAGCTTCTTTGACTTTCATCCTTCCCTGACCTTCTCTGAGCTCCTTTGACTTTCATCCTTCCCTGACCTTCTCCGAGCTTCTTTGACTTTCATCCTTCCCTGACCTTCTCCGAGCTTCTTTGACTTTTTCATCCTTCCCTGACATTCTCCGAGCTTCTTTGACTTTCATCCTTCCCTGACCTTCTCCGAGCTTCTTTGACTTTCATCCTTCCCTGACCTTCTCCGAGCTTCTTTGACTTTCACCCTTCCCTGACCTTCTCCGAGCTTCTTTGACTTTCATCCTTCCCTGACCTTCTCCGAGCTTCTTTGACTTTCATCCTTCCCTGACCTTCTCCGAGCTTCTTTGACTTTCATCCTTCCCTGACCTTCTCCGAGCTCCTTTGACTTTCATCCTTTCCTGACCTTCTCCGAGCTTCTTTGACTTTCTCATCCTTCCCTGACCTTCTCCGAGCTTCTTTGACTTTCATCCTTCACTGACCTTCTCCGAGCTTCTTGGACTTTTTATTCCTTCCCTCACCTTCTCCGAGCTTCTTTGACTTTCACCCTTCTGTGACCTTCTCCGAGCTTCTTTGACTTTTTCATTCTTCCCTGACCTTCTCCGAGCTTCTTGGACTTTCATCCTTCCCTGACCTTCTCCGAGCTTCTTTGACTTTCATCCTTCCCTGACCTTCTCTGAGCTTCTTTGACTTTCATCCTTCCCTGACCTTCTCCGAGCTTCTTTGACTTTCATCCTTCCCTGACCGTCTCTGAGCTTCTTTGACTTTCATCCTTCCCTGACCTTCTCCGAGCTTCTTGGACTTTCATCCTTCCCTGACCTTCTCCGAGCTTCTTTGACTTTCATCCTTCCCTGACCTTCTCCGAGCTTCTTTGACTTTTTCATCCTTCCCTGACCTTCTCCGAGCTTCTTTGACTTTTTCATCCTCCCCTGACCTTCTCCGAGCTTCTTTGACTTTTTCATCCTCCCCTGACCTTCTCCGAGCTTCTTTGACTTTTTCATCCTTCCCTGACCTTCTCCGAGCTTCTTTGACTTTCATCCTTCCCTGACCTTCTCCGAGCTTCTTTGACTTTCATCCTTCCCTGACCTTCTCCGAGCTTCTTTGACTTTCATCCTTCCCTGACCTTCTCCGAGCTTCTTTGACTTTTTCATCCTTCCCTGACCTTCTCCGAGCTTCTTTGACTTTCATCCTTCCCTCACCTTCTCCGAGCTTCTTTGACTTTTTCATCCTTCCGTGACCTTCTCCGAGCTTCTTTGACTTTCATCCTTCCCTGACTTTCTCCGAGCTTCTTTGACTTTCATCCTTCCCTGACCTTCTCCGAACTTCTTTGACTTTTTCATCCTTCCCTGACCTTCTCCGAGCTTCTTTGACTTTTTCATCCTTCCCTGACCTTCTCCGAGCTTCTTTGACTTTTTCATCCTTCCCTGACCTTCTCCGAGCTTCTTTGACTTTCATCCTTCCCTGACCTTCTCCGAGCTTCTTTGACTTTCATCCTTCCCTGACCTTCTCCGAGCTTCTTTGACTTTTTCATCCTTCCCTGACCTTCTCCGAGCTTCTTTGACTTTCATCCTTCCCTGACCTTCTCCGAGCTTCTTTGACTTTCATCCTTCCCCGACCTTCTCCGAGCTTCTTTGACTTTCATCCTTCACTGACCTTCTCCGAGCTTCTTTGACTTTCATCCTTCCCTGACCTTCTCCGAGCTTCTTTGAATTTTTCATCCTTCACTGACCTTCTCCGAGCTTCTTTGACTTTCATCCTTCCCCGACCTTCTCCGAGCTTCTTTGACTTTTTCATCCTTCCTTGACCTTCTCCGAGCTTCTTTGACTTTCATCCTTCCCTGACCTTCTCCGAGCTTCTATGACTTTTTCATCCTTCCCTGACCTTCTCTGAGTTTCTTTGACTTTTTCATCCTTCCCTGACCTTCTTCGAGCTTTATTGACTTTCATCCTTCCCTGACCTTCTCGGAGCTTCTTTGTCTTTTTCATCCTTCCCTGACCTTCTCTGAGCTTCTTTGACTTTCATCCTTCCCTGACCTTCTCCGAGCTTCCTTTACTTTTTCATCCTTCCCTGACCTTCTCCGAGCTCTTTTAGTTTCATCCTTCTCTGACATTCTCCGAACTTCCTTGACTTTCATCCTTCCCTGACCTTCTCCGAGCTTCTTTGACTTTTTCATCCTTCCCTGACCTTCTCCGAACTTCTTTGACTTTCATCCTTCCCTGACCTTCTTCGAGCTTCCTTGACTTTTTCATCCTTCCCTGACCTTCTCCGAGCTTCTTTGACTTTCATCCTTCCCTGACCTTCTCCGAGCTTCTTTGACTTTCATCCTTCCCTGACTTTCTCCGAGCTTCTTTGACTTTTTCATCCTTCCCTGACCTTCTCCGAGCTTCTGTGACATTCATCCTTCCCTGACCTTCTCCGACATTCATCCTTCCCTGACCTTCTCCGAGCTTCTTTGACTTTTTCATCGTTCCCTGACCTTCTCCGAGATTCTTTGAGTTTCATCCTTCCCTGACCTTCTCCGAGCTTCTTTGACTTTTTCTTCCTTCCCTGACCTTCTCCGAGCTTCTTTGACTTGTTCATCCTTCCCTGACCTTCTCCGAGCTTCTTTGACTTTCATCCTTCCCTGACCTTCTCCGAGCTTCTTTGACTCTTTCATCCTTCCCTGACCTTCTCCGAGCTTCTTTGACTCTTTCATCCTTCCCTGACCTTCTCCGAGCTTCTTTGACTTTTTCATCCTTCCCTGACCTTCTCCGAGCTTCTTTGACTTTCATCCTTCCCTGACCTTCTCCGAGCTTCTTTGACTTGTTCATCCTTCCCTGACCTTCTCCGAGCTTCTTTGACTCTTTCATCCTTCCCTGACCTTCTCCGAGCTTCTTTGACTCTTTCATCCTTCCCTGACCTTCTCCGAGCTTCTTTGACTTTTTCATCCTTCCCTGACCTTCTCCGAGCTTCTTTGACTTTCATCCTTCCCTGACCTTCTCCGAGCTTCTTTGACTTTTTCATCCTTCCCTGACCTTCTCCGAGCTTCTTTGACTTTCATCCTTCCCTGACCTTCTCCGAGCTTCTTTGACTTTCATCCTTCCCTGACCTTCTCCGAGCTTCTTTGACTTTCATCCTTCCCTGACCTTCTCCGAGCTTCTTTGACTTTCAACCTTCCCTGACCTTCTCCGAGCTTCTTTGACTTTTTCATCCTTCCCTGACCTTCTCCGAGCTTCTTTGACTTTTTCATCCTTCCCTGACCTTCTCCGAGCTTCTTTGACTTTCATCCTTCCCTGACCTTCTCCGAGCTTCTTTGACTTTCATCCTTCCCTGACCTTCTCCGAGCTTCTTTGACTTTCATCCTTCCCTGACCTTCTCCGAGCTTCTTTGACTTTTTCATCCTTCCCTGACCTTCTCCGAGCTTCTTTGACTTTCATCCTTCCCTGACCTTCTCCGAGCTTCTTTGACTTTTTCATCCTTCCCTGACCTTCTCAGAGCTTCTTTCACTTTCATCCTTCCCTGACCTTCTCCGAGCTTCTTTAACTTTCATCCTTCCCTGACCTTCTCCGAGCTTCTTTGACTTTCATCCTTCCCTGACCTTCTCCGAGCTTCTTTGACTTTCATCCTTCCCTCACCTTCTCCGAGCTTCTTTGATTTTTCATCCTTCGCTGACCTTCTCCGAGATTCTTGGACTTTCATCCTTCCCTGACCTTCTCCGAGCTTCTTTGACTTTCATCCTTCACTGACCTTCTCCGAGCTTCTTTGACTTTTTCATCCTTCCCTGACCTTCTCTGAGCTTCCTTGACTTTTTCATCCTTCCCTGACCTTCTCCGAGCTTCTTTGACTTTTTCATCCTTCCCTGACCTTCTCCGAGCTTCTTTGACTTTCATCCTTCCCTGACCTTCTCCGAGCTTCTTTGACTTTCATCCTTCCCTGACCTTCTCCGAGCTTCTTTAACTTTAATCCTTCCCTGAACTTCTCCGAGCTTCTTTGACTTTTTCATCCTTCCCTGACCTTCTCCGAGCTTCTTTGACTTTCATCCTTCCCTCACCTTCTCCGAGCTTCTTTGACTTTCATCCTTCCCTCACCTTCTCCGAGCTTCTTTGATCTTTCATCCTTCCCTGACCTTCTCCGAGCTTCTTTGAGTTTCATCCTTCCCTGACCTTCTCCGAGCTTCTTTGAGTTTCATCCTTCACTGACCTTCTCCGAGCTTCTTTGACTTTCATCCTTCCCTGACCTTCTCCGAGCTTCTTTGACTTTTTCATCCTTCCCTGACCTTCTCCGAGCTTCTTGGACTTTTTATTCCTTCCCTGACCTTCTCCGAGCTTCTTTGACTTTCATCAGTCCCTGACCTTCTCCGAGCTTCTTTGACTTTTTCATCCTTCCCTGACCTTCTCCGAGCTTCTTTGACTTTTTCATCCTTCCCTGACCTTCTCCGAGCTTCTTTGACTTTTTCATCCTTCCCTGACCTTCTCCGAGCTTCTTTGACTTTCATCCTTCCCTGACCTTCTCCGAGCTTCTTTGACTTTCATCCTTCCCTGACCTTCTCCGAGCTTCTTTGACTTTCATCCTTCCCTGACCTTCTCCGAGCTTCTTTGACTTTCATCCTTCCCTGACCTTCTCCGAGCTTCTTTGACTTTCATCCTTCCCTGACCTTCTCCGAGCTTCTTTGACTTTCATCCTTCCCTGACCTTCTCCGAACTTCTTTGACTTTCATCCTTCCCTGACCTTCTCCGAGCTTCTTTGACTTTCATCCTTCCCTGACCTCCTCCGAGCTTCTTTGACTTTCATCCTTCCCTGACATTCCCCAAGCTTCTTTGACTTTCATCCTTCCCTGACCTTCTCCGAGCTTCTTTGACTTTCATCCTTCCCTGACCTCCTCCGAGCTTCTTTGACTTTCATCCTTCCCTGACCTTCTCCGAGCTTCTTTGACTTTCATCCTGCCCTGACCTTCTCCGAGCTTCTTTGACTTTTTCATCCTTCCCTGACCTTCTCCGAGCTTCTTTGACTTTCATCCTTACCTGACCTTCTCCGAGCTTCTTTGACTTTAATCCTTCCCTGAACTTCTCCGAGCTTCTTTGACTTTTTCATCCTTCCCTGACCTTCTCCGAGCTTCTTTGACTTTTTCATCCTTCCCTGACCTTCTCCGAGCTTCTTTGACTTTCATCCTTCCCTGACCTTCTCCGAGCTTCTTTGACTTTCATGCTTCCCTCACCTTCTCCGAGCTTCTTTGACTTTCATCCTTCCCTCACCTTCTCCGAGCTTCTTTGATCTTTCATCCTTCCCTGACCTTCTCCGAGCTTCTTTGACTTTCATCCTTCCCTGACCTTCTCCGAGCTTCTTTGACTTTCATCCTTCCCTGACTTTCTCCAAGCTTCTTTGACTTTTTCATCCTTCCCTGACCTTCTCCGACCTTTTTTGACTTTCATCCTTCCCTGACCTTCTCCGAGCTTCTTTGACTTTTTCATCCTTCCCTGACCTTCTCCGAGCTTCTTTGACTTTCATCCTTACCTGACCTTCTCCGAGCTTCTTTGACTTTCATCCTTCCCTGACCTTCTCCGAGCTTCTTTGACTTTCATCCTTCTCTGACCTTCTCCGAGATTCTTTGACTTTCATCCTTCCCTGACCTTCTCCGAGCTCCTTTGACTTTCATCCTTCCCTGACCTTCTCCGAGCTTCTTTGACTTTCATCCTTCCCTGACCTTCTCCGAGCTTCTTTGATTTTCATCCTTCCCTGACCTTCTCCGAGCTCCTTTGACTTTTTCATCCTTCCCTGACCTTCTCCGAGCTTCTTTGACTTTCATCCTTCTCCTACGTTCTCCGACCTTCTTTAACCTTCTTTGACCTTTTTCCTCAGCCTTCTTTGACTTTCTTAGACCTTCTTTAGGCTTCTCTGACCTTCTTTGATTTTCTTTGACCTTCTCCAACCTCTCTAACTTTCTCTGACCTTCTCCAACCTTCTTTACCCTTTTTCTTCAACCTTCCCTGACCTTCCACCTTCTTGGATCTTCTCTGACTTTCTCTGACCTTCTTTGATCTTCTCCCTCCTTCTCCCTCGACTTTCCTCGACCCTCTTTAACCTTCTCTGACCTCCTTTGACCTTCTTTTCCCTCCCCTGACCTTCTCTGACCGCCTTCTTCTATCTTCTTCGACCTTCTCTGACCTTCTCCTCCGTTGTTTGACCTTCTTGGACCTTCTTTGACTTTCTCTGACCATCTCCAACCTTCTTTAGCCTTCTTCCTTGACCTTCTCTGACCTTCTTCCTTGACCACCTCCCTTGGCCGTCTCCTCTGACCATCTCCAGCCTTCTCTGACCTTCTTCAATTTTCCACGACCTTCTCTGACGACCTTCTCTGACCTTCCCTGACATTCTCCGACTGTCTCCAACCTTCTTCGACCTTCGTCTTTCTTTGACCACCTTCTTTAAACTTCTCTGACCTTGTTCGACCTTCTTTAAACTTCTCTGACCTTCTTCGACGGCTCTAACCTTCTCCGTCTTTCTCCAACCTCCTTTAGGCTTCTTCTCCGGCCTTCTTGGTCGTTCTTTGACCTTTCTGACCTTCTCTGACCTTCTTTGACCTTCTTCGACCTCTGTAACGTTCTCTGACCTTCTTCAACCTTCTCTGACATTCTTAAACTTTCTTTTAGCTTCTCTGACCTTCTTTGACTTTCTTCAATTTTCTCTGGCCTCCTTTGACCTTCTTCTCTGTGCTTCTCCGACCTTCTCCGTCCTTCTTCGACCTCTCCGACCTTCTCCGAATTTCTTTGACCTTCCCGGACCTTCCCTTCCGTCTTTCTTTGACCATCTCTGACCTTCTTTGATCTTCTCTGACGTTCTTCAAACTTCCCTGACCTCTTCTGACCTTCTCTGACTTTCTTCGATCTTCTCTGACCTTATTTGACCTTCTTCTTCAACCTTCTCTGACATCCTTAGACCTTCTATTACCTTTTCTGACCTTCTTTGATTTTCTTTAACATTCTCTGACCTTCTCTGATGTTCCCCTTCGACCTTCTCTGACCTCTGCGACCTCTCCAACCTTCTTCGACCTTCATCAACCTGGTTTGACCTTCTCTGACCTTCTCAAACCTCCGACCTTCTCAGACCTCTGATCTTCTTCGACCTTTCCTGACCTTCTTTGACCTTCAACCGTTTCTGACCCTCTCTGACAGTCTCCGACCTTTTTTGACCTTCTTCGACCTCCTCCGTCCCGCTTCGACCTCCTCCGTCCCGCTTCGACCTCCTCCGTCCCGCTTCGACCTCCTCCGTCCCGCTTCGACCTCCTCCGTCCCGCTTCGACCTCCTCCGTCCCTCTTCGACCTCCTCCGTCCCGCTTCGACCTCCTCCGTCCCGCTTCGACCTCCTCCGTCCCGCTTCGACCTCCTCTTCGATTCTGTGACCTTCTCCAGCCTTCTTTGGCCTGTTTTCAATTTCTCTGGCCTTCTCCAGCTTTCTTTTGCTTTCTTTCACCTTCTATTGCCTTCTTTGACTTTCTCTGGCCTTCTCCGACCTTCTCTGCCCTTCTCCGGACTTCTCTGGCCTTCTCCAGACTTCTTTGATCTTCTTTGATGTTCTCCGATATTCTTTAAACTATTTGACTTTCTCCGACCTTCTCACACCGTCTCCCACATTCTTCCACCTTGTTTGACCTTGTTTGACCTTCTCCGACCTTTTTGGAATTTCTTTGACCTTCTCCGACCTTCTCCAAACTTCTTTGTCCTTCTTCGAACTTCTTTGGCTTTCTCTGAACTTCTTTCATTTTCTCCAAATTTCACTGACCTTCTTCGGCCTTTCCTGACCTTGTTTGACCTTCTTCGAACTTCTTTGACCTTCTCTATCCGTCTACGATATTCCTTGACGTTCTCTGACCTGCTCCCACCTGCTCTGACCGTCTCCCACCTTCTTCCACATTCTCCGACCTTGTTTGACCTTCTCTGACCTTCTCCGATATTTTTTGAACTTCTTCCACCCTCTTTGGCCTCTCTGGCCTCTCTGGCTTTCTGTGGCCTTCTCTGGCCATTTTTGGTTTCCTTTGGCCTCTTTTGCCTTCTCTGACCTTCTCTGACCTTCTCCGACCTTCTTTTACCTCCTTTGACCCTCTTTGATATTCTTCTAACTTCTTTCTCCTTCTCTGTCCTTCTCTGACGTTTCTGACATTCTCTGCCCTGCTTCGACCTTCTTCGGCTTTCTTTGGCCTTCTTTGTCATTCTCCGACCTTCTTTGACCTCCTCCAACCTTCTCCGATATTCTTTGAAGTTCTTTTACCGTCTCCCACCTCGTTTGACCTTCTTTGATCTTCTTTTACGTTCTCCGACTTCTCTGATACTTTTTGAACTTCCTGACTTTCTCCAATTTTCTTTGACTTTCTCTGGCCTTCTCTGACCTTCTTCCAACTTCTTCCACCTTTTTCCACCTTCTTTGACCTTCTTTGACCTTCTTTGACCTTCTCCGGCCTTCTTTGTCCTGTTTTGAACTTCTCTGGCCTTATTTGCCTTCTCCAGACTTCTCCGGACATCTTTGACCTTCTTTGACCTTCTTTGACCTTCTTTGACCTTCTTTGACCTTCTTTGACCTTCTTTGACCTTCTTTGACCTTCTTTGACCTTCTTTGACCTTCTTTGACCTTCTTTGACCTTCTTTGACCTTCTTTGACCTTCTTTGACCTTCTTTGACCTTCTTTGACCTTCTTTGACCTTCTTTGACCTTCTTTGACCTTCTTTGACCTTCTCCGACCTTCTATCATTTTCTCCGACTTTCACTGACCTTCTTCGCCCTTCTTTGGCCTTTCCTGATCTTGTTTGACCTTCTTCGACCTTCTTTGACCTTCTCTGTCCATCTAGGATATTCCTTGACTTTCTCCGACCTGCTCCCACCTGCTCAGACCGTCTCCCATCTTCTTCCACATTCTCTGACCTTGTTTGACCTTCTCTGATCTTCTCCGACTTCTCAGATATTTTTTAGAACTTCTTCCACCCTTTTCACCTTCTCTGGCCTTCTCTGGCCTTCTCTGGCCTTCTGTGGCCCTCTGTGGCCTTCCTTGGCCTTGTTTGACTTTCTTCGACCATCCCTGATCTTCTCTGACCTTCTCCAGCCTTCTCCGGCCTTATTTGGCCATATTTTGCCTTCTTTGGCCTTCTTTGACCTTCCCTGATCTTCTCTGAACTTCTTGGACCTTCTCCAGCCTTCTTTGACCTTATTTTGCCTTCTTTGGCCTTCTCTGATCTTCTTTGACCTTCTTGGACATTCTTCCACCTTCTTCGTCTTTCTCCGACCTTGTTTGACCTTCTTCGAAATTATTTGACCTTCTCCAACTTTTCCGATATTCTTTGACCTTCTTTGACCTTCTCCAACTTTCTACGACCTGCTCTCACCTGCTCCCACCTGTTCCGATTGTCTCCCACCGTCTTCCAAATTCTTCCACCTTCTTCCACCTTCTCCGGCTTCTTCGACCTTCTCTGAACATCTCTGACCTTCTCTGAACTTTTTTGACTTTCTCCAGCATTATTTGACCTTCTTTGACCTTCTCTGACCTTCTCTGACCTTCTTCGACCTTCTTCGACCTCCTACGGCCTTCTTTGACGTTCTTCGAACTTCTCCGTTTTTCTCTAAACCTGTTTCAACTTCTTCGACCTTCTTTGATCTTCTCTGATCTTCTCCAATATTCATTGATCTTCTTTGACCTACTCCGTTTTTCTCCGGCTTTCTCCGACCTTCTTCGTTCTTCTCCCACCGTCTCCGACCTTGTTTGACCTTCTTTGAACTTCTCCAACTTCTCAAAAATTTTTTGGCCTTCTCCGGCCTTCTCCGGCCTTCTTCGAACTTCTTTGATCATCTCCGGCGTTCTCTGGCCTTCTTTGGCTTTCCCCAACCTTCTCCAACCTTCTCCAACCTTCTCCAACCTTCTTTGTCCTTCTTTGTCCTTCTTTGACCTTCTTCATCTTTCTCCGACCTTCTCCGACCTCCTTCAACCGTCTTTGACCTTCTCCGACCTTCTCCGACCTCCTTCAACCATCTTTGACCTTCTCTGACTTTCTCCAACCTTCTCCGACGTTCTCCATCGTGCTCCCACCGTCTCCCACCTGCTTCCCCGGCCTTCTCTGCCTGCTCCGTTCAGACTAGAAAAGGTTTAATAATTGGAAGTTGCACCCTGGTTGGGGGTTTAGGTTTATGACCCAATTACTGCCCCTGGAGCTAAATGAGCTCAGATGCCAAAGGGCACGGAGTCGATTATCCCAGGAGAAAGGGGTTTCCCCATTGAAGAGAACGCTGCTAGTTTTTTCCCGAAGGATCATACTTGCGCTCGCCGCCTGCCTCTGGGAGCTACTAAAACTTTTCTCCTCTGCGCGTGGACAGGGTTTCAAAACCTGCTCATCCCTATTTTTCCAATACGGCTTTAGCCAAGTTCCCCGCGTCGTTCTGCCTTGTCAGCTCAGCTAATATATACGCTTATTTTCTGACCTTTCAGTTCGTTTTGTCACGGAGTAGAAAAAAATTGCCGTTTCATCGCTTTGAGAACTTCGTTTCAATGAAGATTCCAGTGGCTTTTGCATCTCGAGGAGGATCATTTCCATCCGCTCTCAGTCTGGGTTGGCTGCCCCCTTCTTTGCCTGCGATCGCTCAGTAACTACCTGGGCGATAACACCGTCTCTCAAACACACGCAGAGAAACGTTTTCTTCAGTCGGTTGGTGCCAAAAGGTTTGTCTTTTGGAGCTTACGATTTGGATCTAAACAAAAAGATGAACCGAACCCCCTCCAGCTGCTCGGAATTCTCTGGGGATGGTCGATCCCCTGCCTAGGAATCCACTCGCAAGCCTCGCAGTCTGTGGCACTTGGGTTCCCATCAGTCTCGGAGCTTTCGAAAATCTCTAGATCGTTCTGGGCAGCAGCTGTCGGCCTGGAGAGGCGAAGCTCATCGTACCAAGTCGCCGCTCGCGCTTTTCAATTCCTTCTCAGTCTCTTTTCCCAGCAGGAGAGAGCTCGTCGGCTGCTCTTTTTCTTCTCTCTTTTTCCCCCTTTAGCTTTTAACCGATGCGCGACTCGAACAATCTTTGGCTGCTCGTCGCCCTAAACCGCGATGTATTATTGAATTATTTGTATTTCCCCGCGGCTAATTGCAAATAGCTGTAGCCTCAGACCGGTCCTCGGTGCCGGCACTTTGGTTCTCGGCCCGAAGACCTATGGGTTGCAGCTCTGGAGCTCAGTTGGTTCTGGAGCGAGTCCTAGTAACTGGGGTGCGAGGAGCCCCTCCGTGCAGCCCCGTGGATTCCGCAGCGGCACGTGTGGCCGTCCCGGGCGCCTGCTGGAGCCATTCCGTCTCCTCCGACAGACGGGAACTAGGGAAGGGTTCCTCGAAGTGCGGGCTGAAGCCCATTTCTTTCTCGCTCTTTGCGGAGGCGCCTTCAGCTCTGTCTCTGTCGCTGGCTCGAGGAAATCGAATCGTTAGCTTCCCAGCCAAGCGCTCGCACCAAGGGGGAGGCTCAGGCAGCATCTCAGGAATATTGGGGTAAGAATTCCTCCAGAGCGCCGGCAGATGATGCCGAGAGGTTTGGCAAGCGCCTCCGCCAGCTCTCAATAGCCTCGGGCCAATCCCCGCGAGCCGCGCAGCCTTATGAATATTGAATTTGCCCAGCAGGTCTCTCGCCCTTTCTTCTTGGAGCGAGGGAACCTCGTTCCGTGCCTCCTCCCTGCCTGCAGCCTCAGGAGGTGGAGCAGCCAGGGTACCTCTTGCCTTCCTACTAAAGGCTGAGGCCAAGGGGGCCTTAAGCACCTTATCCATCCTCATCCTCGGTCACTATTGTTCCCCTGCATCCAGCCAAGGGCAGAGATTCTCCTGGGCTCCTTCCTTCCTTATCAATATATTTTAAGAAAGATTTCATGGAATAACCAGGTTGGGAGAGACCCGCCGGATCATCGAGCCCAAGCGCTCCTATCAAACACGAAACCGTGCCCCTCGACACCTCGTCCCCCCGTGCCTTAAACACCTCCAGGGAAGGGGAATCACCCCCTCCCCGGGCAGCCTGTTCCAGCGCCCAGTGACCCTTTCTGTGAAAAATTTGTTCCTAATGTCCAGCCTAAATCTCCCCTGGTGAGATAATTTGTTATTATCTTTCAGAGAACGGGCCCATCTGAGTTCTAATCGGTCTTTAGTCCTTCAGGTTCTTTTCTCTACACGATCCCACGTTGTCCTTGTAGCCCTCAGGAGCTACCTGCCCCTTCTGCCACAGTTTCTATATTTTCCTCTTTTTTTTTTCCCTGATTTCCAGGCCTACGATTAACAGAGCGTGTGGGTGGACACCTCCACAGAGACCCCAAAAATAGGAGCAGAGACACAAAGAAAGAGCACAGACACCCGCCAAACAAGCCCAGAGACAACAACAATGGGCACGGAGATGCCAACACCAAGTCTGGAGCCCCAACCCCCAAATCTAAGGCCCCCCCAAAATGGGCTCAGAGATTCAAAAAACCAAGCCCCACAGATGGGCACAGACTCAAACAACGGGCACAGGGACTCCCCAGAACGGGACCACAGCCCCTCCGAATGCACAAAGACCCCCTAGGATAATGTACAAATAATAGAGAACTAGAATAAATTGGATTCTCCTGGTTATTTATAAACCTTAGTCCAGTGATGCTGTTTGCAGGCTTGCAAGTCCTAACTTCCCTTGTGGTTTCTGTTCAGGTGCACAAGTGAAAAGGTTTGCAACCGATTTGAAGGAGATTCTCTTCTCTTCGTTTGGATGCTGGGAATTTGAAGGATGGAGAAGGGAAAACAGGCGGAGGAAAGCGCAGCCTGAATGGATCAACCCGTCTCTCTGCTGCCCCCGGGTGGCCGCAACGCGGTACTGCAGCCCGTATCGATTAACCCGTCTCTCTGCCGCCCCCGGGTGGCCGCAACGCGGTACTGCAGCCCGTATCGATTAACCCGTCTCTCTGCTGCCCCCGGGTGGCCGCAACGCGGTACTGCAGCCCGTATCGATTAACCCGTCTCTCTGCTGCCCCCGGTGGCCGCAACGCGGTACTGCAGCCCGTATCGATTAACCCCTCTCTCTGCTGCCCCCGGGTTTACGTAATCGTATTCTCACGCACCATTTAGATAGAATCGAGCGTCGATTAAGCACCTTTGAGATGTTCCATACAGGACCAAAATCACAGAGACTGAGGTATTTCTCAGCCTGCAACGAAGCAGCAAACTCTAAAGGGCATTTTCCACTCCTTGTTGTCGATCCTCTTCGTGCCCTTCTCCCAGCAGCCTTTCCATCGCCTACAGCCACATCTTTTGTGCAGCCACCAGGCTAAAATGTCCCGGCTGAGAAGAACAATCGAGCCGTCCCAGAGAAGCTGGAATAGCAACCCCCAGCCGTAAGAGGAAAGGCTCTGAAACTCCTCGATTTCCATCCGAGACAGAGCCAGCCGGTGCTTTTATCACCTGGATTGTGGCTCTGCCTCTCCCAGAACGAACTCGATACGATCGCTGCCCCAACAGCATCAGGCAGGCTCCGGTTTCAGGAGCCCGGGAATCCCCGGCACGTCCAAAAGTAAGTCAGCTCGGGTCCCGTGCCTCTAAGTTCCAGACCCTGGGGAAGGGAGGGGGAACGAGGAAGAAAATGCCCTAAAGCTCTCCTGCTTCAGGCACCTGGAAGGTATCGACACCCGGATCTTTGCAGCAGCAGCTCAGCAGAACAGTTCAGCCCAGGGAGCTTCTAAAGCCAGACGTGTACATCACAAAGATCTGACTCGCTGGAGAGGAACTAGGAGCCCTGCAGGCAGAAGATTATAGAAAACGACAGGGACCGGCACCGAAATTCTGAAACGGCACAAAGAGCCAAGGGGAGCGTCGAGGTGCAGAGGGAATTTAAAAGCTGGAACAGCAACGGTGAGCGAGACAAAAAGAGAGAGAGAGAAAGAGAGAGAGAGAAAGAAAGAAAAGCAAGGCGTTTGCAGGTGCAGAGAAAGAACAAACCGCAAGGATCAAGCCAGGGAAATCGCAGGGGAAAAGAATGAGGAATGCGGATTGGGACAAAGATGGAAAAGGGAAAAAAAGTATAGGCAGAGAACAGATGCTAAAGGCTGGGAAAAAAGAAAGAAAGGAAGAAAAGAGCACAGAGAAAAAAAAGAATAGAGATATAAGGATACCGGTAGGCAAGAATTATAGCAACACAATAAAGGAAAGGACCCAAAAAGTCCCATTCTAAAATGTTTCCTACCTAGTCCCATCACTGCCAGACCCAGCAACACTGCAGGGAAAGCCCCCAGACTGTTATTTCTCAGCAGGGGCTTTCAGACCTTTAGTAGTGTTGTTGTAGCTGAGAATGAAAAGCAGAGTTAATCAACCCCAGCTGCCCCCAGGCCCTATTTATACCTGGGAGGAGGTTCCCACACCCCATTCACAGGTGGTGGCTGGGAAGGCCCAGGAGGTATATAAACCCCCGGCCTCGCCTCGGGAGCTCATGGAGCTTTGTCAGGAGTTTAGGGCTTGGTTGCTGGTTCAATCCATCGCAGCTTTTAAGGAGATTAAACTAGTTTGGGTGAGGCGGTGAGGAACGCGGTTTAATGACCGATGGAAACGGTTGGACCCAACGATTCAGTAGCTCTTTTCCAACCCGGCGATTCTATAAAAATCAGAGACCTTGCTGCTTAAAGGTGTGGGCTTGCTCCCTATCTCCAGCGCAGGGTTCTGCTCCTTGTTTCCCTTGCGTTTCTTGGGGAAGAGATTGGATATTAGTTTGGTTTGGAACAGTTCGCAGCCGAGCGACTCTTCTTCATCGGGGCGGTGGCTCTGCGAGCCTCCCTTATTTAGTAGAGTTTGGGATTTCCCTGAACTTAGCAGTGAGGTTTGCTCTATTATTGCTCACAGCAGTTGTTACCTTGTCCGCGTTACCCACTGTGATTTTTTTATGGTCGTTGAGTTTCCAATTTAGCTCTTAGAGTCGTTAAATCCCCCTGCTGTGCGATTTCATTGGCTGACTGCATCTGGAATTCCAGTCTCCGTTGCCGGGTGGTGAGCGCACTGTGTTTCTAGGTCTCCTGCGTTAATAATATTTCCTGGTTTCCAATAAGAATCTTTTCTCCAGTTCTTTTTGTTGGCTCCTGCGCCTGAAGCCTGGTACCTTCCTAGAGTTTGGATCTCGGCGGCTCATCTTTCTTTCGCCCTGCGTATCGCCACTCCCAGCCCTAGAACTCAAGCAGCGAGGAGGAGAGGTAAGCAGCCAGCATGGAATTTTGGGGCACGGGGGAGGCAGACAGGCTTATTCTTCCTATCGTGGGGCTGCCTGCGAGGAGGGAATTAAGTCTGTCTGGAAGAGCAAAGTATGATTGGGGCCGGGGGCAGGGGTGGGGTGTGCCCGAGGGGAGCAGGCTGGGAGTGCCAATTAGGCACCGTTCTTATTGCATCGGGACCTAAGCGGGGATGAGCTTCACGTTTTCAAAACTTCTAGTCAGCCCTCTGTTCCTGAAGCCTCGAAGCCCATATCGGAGGCCAAACTCGCTAGTCATAAAGGTTCAAGGGTCCCTGTTGACCTGATACATCTTCCACGCATCTTGCGCCTTTAGGCATTTAAAAAGAGATTCTTTAAGGTCCCTCCTCTCAGTTTTGGCCACGTAGCGTTGTAATAAAGGATCCTTCCCAGCGTGACGGAGAGGCCTCGAGTGCCATATCTAGGGTCCTGAGTGCTCGTACTTATCAATGCACTGGGGATCGGGCACTACTTTTCTTGCATCGCGCTCCTAACGCCTGGATCGATATTGGGATTTGGCACTGTGGTTTTCTGTTTGATTTATTTTAACCTGCAGATGCTGAAGAGGAACCCAGTGACTGCAGGATGATTTCCATTAGCCGATGTGATTCCGTTCTCTTGGCTCCCCGTTCCGGGACTTGTTCCGCGCATCCTCCGCATCTTTACGTCTTTCCAAGGGGCTTCTTGCCCCTTCATCTTGCCCGTTGAGTCCACGTATCTTGGGAACCACGCACGGTTCTTTGCTTTCCCAGGGCTGCCGTAGGTTCTCCCTCGGAGCCCTGTCCGTTGCCTCTTGCCCATCGGCATGCGTGACCCAGGAGTCCTCCTGGTTGACCGCGAATTTTCCGTTGTCCCCGGTTCCCGCTGTGGGTCTCGTGTGTGGGTGTTGTGCGTGTATTTGTGTCTGGTTGGAGCTGCTCTGCCCTGGGAAGGTGGCTCCGCTGTGGGGCAGGCGGGATAGGGCGACCGGTGCCTGTACGACTAGGTAATGGGGTTTGTTTTTGCTTTGAAGGCTCGGGGCACTGGGCAAAGCGGTGAGTGTCAGAGGAGCTGGCTGGGGTGAGGAGAGCGCCCGTGGTGAGTTGTGGGGAGCAACGCTTGTCGTGCACGTGTCTTCAAGGCAGCGAAGGTCCGGCCGTCCTTTACTGCTTGTGGTTTCCAGGTGGAGCCATCCTCGACGTGGCGGCCCGAGGTGATGGAGGAGGCTAGGTGGCCGAGCGGTCAAGGTAAGGTAGCGAGAGATGGGATTGGCTGGGAGCTGCCTGTGTATTTGAATTGTTTCATCCTTCCCTGACCTTCTCCGCGCTTCTTTGACTTTCATCCTTCCCTGAACTTCTCCGAGACTCTTTGACTTTTTCATCCTTCCCTGACCTTCTCCGAGCTTCTTTGACTTTTTCATCCTTCCCTGACCTTCTCCGAGCTTCTTTGACTTTCATCCTTCCCTGACCTTCTCCGAGCTTCTTTGACTCTTTCATCCTTCCCTGACCTTCTCCGAGCTTCTTTGACTTTCATCCTTCCCTGACCTTCTCCGAGCTTCTTTGACTTTTTCATCCTTCCCTGACCTTCTCCGAGCTTCTTTGACTCTTTCATCCTTCCCTGACCTTCTCCGAGCTTCTTTGACTTTTTCATCCTTCCCTGACCTTCTCCGAGATTCTTTGACTCTTTCATCCTTCCCTGACCTTCTCCGAGATTCTTTGACTCTTTCATCCTTCCCTGACCTTCTCCGAGCTTCTTTGACTCTTTCATCCTTCCCTGACCTTCTCCGAGCTTCTTTGACTCTTTCATCCTTCCCTGACCTTCTCCGAGCTTCTTTGACTTTCATCCTTCCCTTACCTTCTCCGAGCTTCTTTGTCTTTTTCATCCTTCCCTGACCTTCTCCGAGCTTCTTTGTCTTTTTCATCCTTCCCTGACCTTCTCCGAGCTTCTTGGACTCTTTCATCCTTCCCTGACCTTCTCCGAGCTTCTTTGACTTTCATCCTTCCCTGACATTCTCCGAGCTTCTTTGACTTTCATCCTTCCCTGACCTTCTCCGAGCTTCTTTGACCTTCATCCTTCCCTGACCTTCTCCGAGCTTCTTTGACTTTCATCCTTCCCTGACCTTCTCCGAGCTTCTTTGACTTGTTCATCCTTCCCTGACCTTCTCCGAGCTTCTTGGACTTTCATCCTTCCCTGACCTTCTCCGAGCTTCTTTGACTTTCATCCTTCCCTGACCTTCTCCGAGCTTCTTTGACTTTCATCCTTCCCTGACCTTCTCCGAGCTTCTTTGACTTTCATCCTTCCCTGACCTTCTCCGAGCTTCTTTGACTTTTTCATCCTTCCCTGACCTTCTCCGAGCTTCTTTGACTTTTTCATCCTTCCCTGACCTCCTCTGAGCTTCTTTGACTTTCACCCTTCCGTGACCTTCTCCGAGCGTCTTTGACTTTTTCATCCTTCCGTGACCTTCTCCGAGCTTCTTTGACTTTCATCCTTCCCTGACCTTCTCCGAGCTTCTTTGACTTTCATCCTTCCCTGACCTTCTCCGAGCTTCTTTGACTTTCATCCTTCCCTCACCTTCTCCGAGCTTCTTTGACTTTCATCCGTCCCTGACTATCTCCGAGCTTCTTTGACTTTTTCATCCTTCCCTGACCTTCTCCGAGCTTCTTTGACTTTCATCCTTCCCTGACCTTCTCCGAGCTTCTTTGACTCTTTCATCCTTCCCTGACCTTCTCCGAGCTTCTTTGACTTTCATCCTTCCCTGACCTTCTTCGAGCTTCTTTGACTTTCATCCTTCCCTGACCTTCTCCGAGCTTCTTTAACTCTTTCATCCTTCCCTGACCTTCTCCGAGCTTCTTTGACTTTCATCCTTCCCTGACCTTCTCCGAGCTTCTTTGACTTTTTCATCCTTCCCTGACCATCTCCGAGCTTCTTTGACTTTTTCATCCTTCCCTGACCTTCTCCGAGATTCTTTGACTCTTTCATCCTTCCCTGACCTTCTCCGAGATTCTTTGACTCTTTCATCCTTCCCTGACCTTCTCCGAGCTTCTTTGACTCTTTCATCCTTCCCTGACCTTCTCCGAGCTTCTTTGACTCTTTCATACTTCCCTGACCTTCTCCGAGCTTCTTTGACTCTTTCATCCTTCCCTGACCTTCTCCGAGCTTCTTTGACTCTTTCATCCTTCCCTGACCTTCTCTGAGCTTCTTAGATTTTCATCCTTCCCTGACCTTCTCCGAGCCTCTTTGACTTTCATCCTTCCCTGACCTTCTCTGAGCTTCTTTGACTTTCATCCTTCCCTGACCTTCTCCGAGCTTCTTTGACTTTCATCCTTCCCTGACCTTCTCCGAGCTTCTTTGACTTTCATCCTTCCCTCACCTTCTCCGAGCTTCTTTGACTTTCATCCTTCCCTCACCTTCTCCGAGCTTCTTTGACTTTCATCCTTCCCTGACCTTCTCTGAGCTTCTTTGACTTTCATCCTTCCCTGACCTTCTCGGAGCTTCTTTGACTTTCATCCTTCCCTCACCTTCTCCGAGCTTCTTTGACTTTCATCCTTCCCTGACCTTCTCCGAGCTTCTTTGACTTTCATCCTTCCCTGACCTTCTCCGAGCTTCTTTGACTTTCATCCTTCCCTGACCTTCTCCGAGCTTCTTTGACTTTCATCCTTCCCTGACCTTCTCCGAGCTTCTTTGACTTTTTCATCCTTCCCTGACCACCTCCGAGGCTCTTTGACTTTCATCCTTCCCTGAACTTCTCCGAGCTTCTTTGACTTTCATCCTTCCCTGACCTTCTCCGAGCTTCTTTGACTTTCATCCTTCCCTGACCTTCTCCGAGCTTCTTTGACTTTCATCCTTCCCTGACCTTCTCCGAGCTTCTTTGACTTTTTCATCCTTCCCTGACATTCTCTGAGCTTCTTGGACTTTTTCATCCTTCCCTGACCTTCTCCGAGCTTCTTTGACTTTCATCCTTCCCTGACCTTCTCCGAGCTTCTTTGACTTTTTCATCCTTCCCTGACCTTCTCCGAGCTTCTTTGCCTTTCATCCTTCCCTGACATTCTCCGAGCTTCTTTGACTTTCATCCTTCCCTGACCTTCTCCGAGCTTCTTTGACCTTCATCCTTTTCTCAACTTCTCCGAGCTTCTTTGACTTGTTCATCCTTCCCTGACCTTCTCCGAGCTTCTTTGACTTGTTCATCCTTCCCTGACCTTCTCTGAGCTTCTTGGACTTTCATCCTTCCCTGACCTTCTCCGAGCTTCTTTGACTTTCATCCTTCCCTGACCTTCTCCGAGCTTCTTTGACTTTTTCATCCTTCCCTGACCTTCTCCGAGCTTCTTTGACTTTCATCCGTCCCTGACCTTCTCCGAGCTTCTTTGACTTTTTCATCCTTCCCTGACCTCCTCTGAGCTTCTTTGACTTTCACCCTTCCGTGACCTTCTCCGAGCTTCTTTGACTTTTTCATCCTTCCGTGACCTTCTCCGAGCTTCTTTGACTTTCATCCTTCCCTGACCTTCTCCGAGCTTCTTTGACTTTCATCCTTCCCTGACCTTCTCCGAGATTCTTTGCCTATTTCCTCCTTCCCTGACCTTCTCCGAGCTTCTTTGACTTTCATCCTTCCCTGACCTTCTCCGAGCTTCTTTGACTTTCATCCTTCCCTGAACTTCTTCGAGCTTCTTTGACTATTTCATCCTTCCCTGACCTTCTCCGAGCTTCTTTGACTTTCATCCTTCCCTGACCTTCTCCGAGCTGCTTTGACTTTTTCATCCTTCCCTGTCCTTCTCCGAGCTTCTTGGACTTTCATCCTTCCCTGACCTTCTCCGAGCTTCTTTGACTTTCATCCTTCTCTGACCTTCTCCGAGCTTCTTTGACTTTCATCCTTCCCTGACCTTCTCCGAGCTGCTTTGACTTTTTCATGCTTCCCTGTCCTTCTCCGAGCTTCTTTGAGTTTCATCCTTCCCTGACCTTCTCCGAGCTTCTTTGACTTTTTCATCCTTCCCTGACCTTCTCCGAGCTTCTTTGACTCTTTCATCCTTCCCTGAACTTCTCCGAGATTCTTTGACTCTTTCATCCTTCCCTGACCTTCTCCGAGCTTCTTTGACTCTTTCATCCTTCCCTGACCTTCTCCGAGATTCTTTGACTCTTTCATCCTTCCCTGACCTTCTCCGAGCTTCTTTGACTTTCATCCTTCCCTGACCTTCTCCGAGCTTCTTTGACTTTCATCCTTCCCTGACCTTCTCCGAGCTTCTTTGACTTTCATCCTTCCCTGACCTTCTCCGAGCTTCTTTGACTCTTTCATCCTTCCCTGACCTTCTCCGAGCTTCTTTGACTCTTTCATCCTTCCCTGACCTTCTCCGAGCTTCTTTGACTTTCATCCTTCCCTGACCTTCTCTGAGCTTCTTTGATTTTCATCCTTCCCTGACCTTCTCCGAGCTTCTTTGACTTTCATCCTTCCCTGACCTTCTCCGAGCTTCTTGGACTTTCATCCTTCCCTCACCTTCTCCGAGCTTCTTTGACTTTCATCCTTCCCTGACCTTCTCCGAGCTTCTTTGAGTCTTTCATCCTTCCCTGACCTTCTCCGAGCTTCTTTAACTCTTTCATCCTTCCCTCACCTTCTCCGAGCTTCTTTGACTTTCATCCTTCCCTGACCTTCTCCGAGCTTCTTTGACTCTTTCATCCTTCCATGACCTTCTCCGAGCTTCTTTGACTTTTTCATCCTTCCCTGACCTTCTCCGAGCTTCTTTGACTTTTTCATCCTTCCCTGACCTCCTCCGAGGCTCTTTGACTTTCATCCTTCCCTGACCTTCTCCGAGCTTCTTTGACTTTCATCCTTCCCTGACCTTCTCCGAGCTTCTTTGACTTTTTCATCCTTCCCTGACCTCCTCCGAGGCTCTTTGACTTTAATCCTTCCCTGACTTTCTCCGAGCTTCTTTGACTTTCATCCTTCCCTGACCTCCTCCGAGCTTCTTTGACTTTTTCATCCTTCTCTGACATTCTCTGAGCTTCTTGGACTTTTTCATCCTTCCCTGACCTTCTCCGAGCTTCTTTGACTTTCATCCTTCCCTGACCTTCTCCGAGCTTCTTTGACTTTTTCATCCTTCCCTGACATTCTCTGAGCTTCTTGGACTTTTTCATCCTTCCCTGACCTTCTCCGAGCTTCTTTGACTTTCATCCTTCCCTGACCTTCTCCGAGCTCCTTTGACTTTCATCCTTCCCTGACCTTCTCCGAGCTTCTTTGACTTTCATCCTTCCCTGACCTTCTCCGAGGTTCTTTGCCTTTCATCCTTCCCTGACATTCTCCGAGCTTCTTTGACTTTCATCCTTCCCTGACCTTCTCCGAGCTTCTTTGACTTGTTCATCCTTCCCTGACCTTCTCCGAGCTTCTTGGACTTTCATCCTTCCCTGACCTTCTCCGAGCTTCTTTGACTTTCATCCGTCCCTGAACTCCTCTGAGCTTCTTTGAATTTCACCCTTCCGTGACCTTCTCCGAGCGTCTTTGACTTTTTCATCCTTCCCTGACCTTCTCTGAGCTTCTTTGACTTTCATCCGTCCCTGACCTTCTCCGAGCTTCTTTGACTTTTATCCGTCCCTGACCTTCTCCGAGCTTCTTTGACTTTCATCCTTCCCTGACCTTCTCCGAGCTTCTTTGATTTTCATCCTTCCCTGACCTTCTCCGAGCTTCTTTGACTTGTTCATCCTTCCCTGACCTTCTCCGAGCTTCTTGGACTTTCATCCTTCCCTGACCTTCTCCGAGCTTCTTTGACCTTCATCCTTTTCTCAACTTCTCCGAGCTTCTTTGACTTTTTCACCCTTCCCTGACCTTCTCCGAGCTTCTTTGACTTTCGTCCTTCCCTGACCTTCTCCGAGCTTCTTTGACTTTCCTCCTTCCCTGCCCTTCTCTGAGCTTCTTTGACTTTCATCCTTCCCTGACCTTCTCCGAGCTTCTTTGACTTTCATCCTTCCCTGACCTTCTCCGAGCTTCTTTGGCTTTCATCCTTCCCTGACCTTCTCCGAGCTTCTTTGACTTTCACCCTTCCCTGACCTTCTCCGAGCTTCTTTGACTTTCACCCTTCCCTGACCTTCTCCGAGCTTCTTTGACTTTTTCATTTTTCGCTGACCTTCTCCGAGCTTCTTAGACTTTCATCCTTCCCTGACCTTCTCCGAGCTTCTTAGACTTTCATCCTTCCCTGACCTTCTCCGAGCTTCTTTGACTTTCATCCTTCCCTGACCTTCTCCGAGCTTCTTTGACTTTTTCATCCTTCCCTGACCTTCTCCGAGCTTCTTTGACTTTCATCCTTCCCTGACCTTCTCCGAGCTTCTTTGACTTTCAACCTTCCCTGACCTTCTCCGAGCTTCTTTGACTTTCAGTCTTCCCTGACCTTCTCCGAGCTTCTTAGACTTTCATCCTTCCCTGACCTTCTCCGAGCTTCTTAGACTTTCATCCTTCCCTGACCTTCTCCGAGCTTCTTTGACTTTTTCATCCTTCCCTGACCTTCTCCGAGCTTCTTTGACTTTTCCATCCTTCCCTGACCTTCTCCGAGCTTCTTAGACTTTCATCCTTCCCTGACCTTCTCTGAGCTTCTTTGACTTTCATCCTTCCCTGACCTTCTCCGAGCTTCTTTGACTTTCATCCTTCCCTGACCTTCTCCGAGCTTCTTTGACTTTCATCCTTCCCTGACCTTCTCCGAGCTTCTTTGACTTTCATCCTTCCCTGACCTTCTCCGAGCTCCTTTGACTTTCATCCTTCCCTGACCTTCTCCGAGCTTCTTTGACTTTCATCCTTCCCTGACCTTCTCCGAGGTTCTTTGCCTTTCATCCTTCCCTGACATTCTCCGAGCTTCTTTGACTTTCATCCTTCCCTGACCTTCTCCGAGCTTCTTTGACTTGTTCATCCTTCCCTGACCTTCTCCGAGCTTCTTGGACTTTCATCCTTCCCTGACCTTCTCCGAGCTTCTTTGACTTTCATCCGTCCCTGAACTCCTCTGAGCTTCTTTAAATTTCACCCTTCCGTGACCTTCTCCGAGCGTCTTTGACTTTTTCATCCTTCCCTGACCTTCTCTGAGCTTCTTTGACTTTCATCCGTCCCTGACCTTCTCCGAGCTTCTTTGACTTTTATCCGTCCCTGACCTTCTCCGAGCTTCTTTGACTTTCATCCTTCCCTGACCTTCTCCGAGCTTCTTTGATTTTCATCCTTCCCTGACCTTCTCCGAGCTTCTTTGACTTGTTCATCCTTCCCTGACCTTCTCCGAGCTTCTTGGACTTTCATCCTTCCCTGAGCTTCTCCGAGCTTCTTTGACTTTCATCCTTCCCTGACCTTCTCCGAGCTTCTTTGACTTTTTCACCCTTCCCTGACCTTCTCCGAGCTTCTTTGACTTTCGTCCTTCCCTGACCTTCTCCGAGCTTCTTTGACTTTCCTCCTTCCCTGCCCTTCTCTGAGCTTCTTTGACTTTCATCCTTCCCTGACCTTCTCCGAGCTTCTTTGACTTTCATCCTTCCCTGACCTTCTCCGAGCTTCTTTGGCTTTCATCCTTCCCTGACCTTCTCCGAGCTTCTTTGACTTTCACCCTTCCCTGACCTTCTCCGAGCTTCTTTGACTTTCACCCTTCCCTGACCTTCTCCGAGCTTCTTTGACTTTTTCATTTTTCGCTGATCTTCTCCGAGCTTCTTAGACTTTCATCCTTCCCTGACCTTCTCCGAGCTTCTTAGACTTTCATCCTTCCCTGACCTTCTCCGAGCTTCTTTGACTTTCATCCTTCCCTGACCTTCTCCGAGCTTCTTTGACTTTTTCATCCTTCCCTGACCTTCTCCGAGCTTCTTTGACTTTCATCCTTCCCTGACCTTCTCCGAGCTTCTTTGACTTTCATCCTTCCCTGACCTTCTCCGAGCTTCTTTGACTTTCAGTCTTCCCTGACCTTCTCCGAGCTTCTTAGACTTTCATCCTTCCCTGACCTTCTCCGAGCTTCTTAGACTTTCATCCTTCCCTGACCTTCTCCGAGCTTCTTTGACTTTTTCATCCTTCCCTGACCTTCTCCGAGCTTCTTTGACTTTTCCATCCTTCCCTGACCTTCTCCGAGCTTCTTAGACTTTCATCCTTCCCTGACCTTCTCTGAGCTTCTTTGACTTTCATCCTTCCCTGACCTTCTCCGAGCTTCTTTCACTTTCATCCTTCCCTGACCTTCTCCGAGCTTCTTTGACTTTCATCCTTCCCTGACCTTCTCCGAGCGTCTTTGACTTTCATCCTTCCCTGACCTTTTCCGAGCTTCTTTGACTTTTTCATCCTTCCCTGACCTTCTCCGAACTTCTTTGACTTTCACCCTTCCCTGACCTTCTCCGAGCTTCTTTGACTTTTTCAACCTTCCCTGACCTTCTCCGAGCTTCTTTGACTTTCATCCTTTCCTTGACCTTCTCCGAGGATCTTTGACTTTCATCCTTCCCTGACCTTCTCCGAGCTTCTTTGACTTTCACCCTTCCCTGACCTTCTCCGAGCTTCTTTGACTTTCACCCTTCCCTGACCTTCTCCGAGCTTCTTTGACTTTTTCATTTTTCGCTGACCTTCTCCGAGCTTCTTAGACTTTCATCCTTCCCTGACCTTCTCCGAGCTTCTTAGACTTTCATTCTTCCCTGACCTTCTCCGAGCTTCTTTGACTTTCATCCTTCCCTGACCTTCTCCGAGATTCTTTGACTTTTTCATCCTTCCCTGACATTCTCCGAGCTTCTTTGACTTTCATCCTTCCCTGACCTTCTCCGAGCTCCTTTGACTTTCATCCTTCCCTGACCTTCTCCGAGCTCCTTTGACTTTCATCCTTCCCTGACCTTCTCCGAGCTTCTTTGACTTCTGCATCCTTCCCTGACCTTCTCCGAGCTTCTTTGACTTTCATCCTTCCCTGACCTTCTCCGAGATTCTTTGACTTTCATCCTTCCCTGACCTTCTCCGAGATTCTTTGACTTTTTCATCCTTCCCTGAACTTCTCCGAGCTTCTTTGACTTTCATCCTTCCCTGACCTTCTCCGAGCTTCTTTGACTTTTTCATCCTTCCCTGACCTTCTCCGAGCTTCTTTGACTTTCATCCTTCCCTGACCTTCTCCGAGCTTCTTAGACTTTTCCATCCTTCCCTGACCTTCTCCGAGCTTCTTTGACTTTCATCCTTCCCTGACCTTCTCCGAGCTTCTTTGACTTTCATCCTTCCCTCACCTTCTCCGAGCTTCTTTGACTTTCATCCTTCCCTGATCTTCTCCGACCTTCTTTTACTCTTTCGTCCTTCCCTGACCTTCTCCGAGCTTCTTTGACTTTCATCCTTCCCTGACCTTCTCCGAGCTTCTTTGACTTTCATCCTTCCCTCACCTTCTCCGAGCTTCTTTGACTTTCATCCTTCCCTGATCTTCTCCGACCTTCTTTTACTCTTTCGTCCTTCCCTGACCTTCTCCGAGCTTCTTTGACTTTCATCCTTCCCTGACGTTCTCCGAGCTTCTTTGACTTTCATCCTTCCCTGACCTTCTCCGAGCTTCTTTGACTTTCATCCTTCCCTGACCTTCTCCGAGATTCTTTGACTTTTTCGTCCTTCCCTGACCTTCTCAGAGCTTCTTTGACTTTCACACTTCCCTGACCTTCTCCGAGCTTCTTTGACTTTTTCAACCTTCCCTGACCTTCTCCGAGCTTCTTTGACTTTCATCCTTTCCTTGACCTTCTCCGAGGATCTTTGACTTTCACCCTTCCCTGACCTTCTCCGAGCTTCTTTGACTTTCACCCTTCCCTGACCTTCTCCGAGCTTCTTTGACTTTTTCATTTTTCGCTGACCTTCTCCGAGCTTCTTTGACTTTCACCCTTCCCTGACCTTCTCCGAGCTTCTTTGACTTTTTCATCCTTCCCTGACCTTCTCCGAGCTTCTTTGACTTTCATCCTTCCCTGACCTTCTCCGAGCTTCTTTGACTTTTTCATCCTTCCCTGACCTTCTCCGAGCTTCTTTGACTTTCATCCTTCCCTGACCTTCTCCGAGCTTCTTTGACTTTCATCCTTCCCTGACCTTCTCCGAGCTTCTTTGACTTTCAGTCTTCCCTGACCTTCTCCGAGCTTCTTAGACTTTCATCCTTCCCTGACCTTCTCCGAGCTTCTTAGACTTTCATCCTTCCCTGACCTTCTCCGAGCTTCTTTGACTTTTTCATCCTTCCCTGACCTTCTCCGAGCTTCTTTGACTTTTCCATCCTTCCCTGACCTTCTCCGAGCTTCTTAGACTTTCATCCTTCCCTGACCTTCTCTGAGCTTCTTTGACTTTCATCCTTCCCTGACTTTCTCCGAGCTTCTTTGACTTTCATCCTTCCCAGACCTTCTCCGAGCTTCTTTGACTTTCATCCTTCCCTGACCTTCTCCGAGCTTCTTTGACTTTCATCCTTCCCTGACCTTCTCCGAGCGTCTTTGACTTTCATCCTTCCCTGACCTTTTCCGAGCTTCTTTGACTTTTTCATCCTTCCCTGACCTTCTCCGAACTTCTTTGACTTTCACCCTTCCCTGACCTTCTCCGAGCTTCTTTGACTTTTTCAACCTTCCCTGACCTTCTCCGAGCTTCTTTGACTTTCATCCTTTCCTTGACCTTCTCCGAGGATCTTTGACTTTCATCCTTCCCTGACCTTCTCCGAGCTTCTTTGACTTTCACCCTTCCCTGACCTTCTCCGAGCTTCTTTGACTTTCACCCTTCCCTGACCTTCTCCGAGCTTCTTTGACTTTTTCATTTTTCGCTGACCTTCTCCGAGCTTCTTAGACTTTCATCCTTCCCTGACCTTCTCCGAGCTTCTTAGACTTTCATCCTTCCCTGACCTTCTCCGAGCTTCTTTGACTTTCATCCTTCCCTGACCTTCTCCGAGATTCTTTGACTTTTTCATCCTTCCCTGACATTCTCCGAGCTTCTTTGACTTTCATCCTTCCCTGACCTTCTCCGAGCTCCTTTGACTTTCATCCTTCCCTGACCTTCTCTGAGCTTCTTTGACTTCTGCATCCTTCCCTGACCTTCTCCGAGCTTCTTTGACTTTCATCCTTCCCTGACCTTCTCCGAGCTTCTTTGACTTTTTCATCCTTCCCTGACCTTCTCCGAGCTTCTTTGACTTTCATCCTTCCCTGACCTTCTCCGAGCTTCTTTGACTTTTTCATCCTTCCCTGACCTTCTCCGAGCTTCTTTGACTTTCATCCTTCCCTGACCTTCTCCGAGCTTCTTAGACTTTTCCATCCTTCCCTGACCTTCTCCGAGCTTCTTTGACTTTCATCCTTCCCTCACCTTCTCCGAGCTTCTTTGACTTTCATCCTTCCCTCACCTTCTCCGAGCTTCTTTGACTTTCATCCTTCCCTGACGTTCTCCGAGCTTCTTTGACTTTCATCCTTCCCTGACCTTCTCCGAGATTCTTTGACTTTTTCGTCCTTCCCTGACCTTCTCAGAGCTTCTTTGACTTTCATCCTTCCCTGACCTTCTCCGAGCTTTTTGACTTTCATCCTTCCCTGACCTTCCCCGAGCTTCTTGGACTTTCATCCTTCCCTGACCTTCTCCGAGCTTCTTTGACTTTTTCATCCTTCCCTGACCTGCTCCGAGCTTCTTTGACTTTCATCCTTCCCTGACCTTCTCCGAGCTTCTTTGACTTTCATCCTTCCCTGACCTTCTCCGAGCTTCTTTGACTTTCATCCTTCCCTCACCTTCTCCGAGATTCCTTTACTCTTTCATCCTTCCCTGACCTTCTCTGAGATTCTTTGACTTTTTCATCCTTCCCTGACCTGCTCCGAGCTTGTTTGACTTTCATCCTTCCCTGACCTTCTCCGAGCTTCTTTGACTTTCATCCTTCCCTGACCTTCTCCGAGCTTCTTTGACTTTCATCCTTCCCTGACCTTCTCCGGGCTTCTTTGACTTTCATCCTCCCTGACCTTCTCCGAGCTTCTTTGACTCTTTCATCCTTCTCTGACCTTCTCCGAGATTCTTTGACTTTTTCATCCTTCCCTGACCTTCTCTGAGCTTCTTTGACTTTCATCCTTCCCTGACCTTCTCTGAGCTTCTTTGACTTTCGTCCTTCCCTGACCTTCTCTGAGCTTCTTTGACTTTCGTCCTTCCCTGACCTTCTCCGAGCTTCTTTGACTTTCGTCCTTCCCTGACCTTCTCCGAGCTTCTTTGACTTTCGTTCTTCCCTGACCTTCTCCGAGCTTCTTTGACTTTCGTCCTTCCCTGACCTTCTCCGAGCTTCTTTGACTTTCGTCCTTCCCTGACCTTCTCCGAGCTTCTTTGACTTTCGTCCTTCCCTGACCTTCTCTGAGCTTCTTTGACTTTTATCCGTCCCTGACCTTCTCCGAGCTTCTTTGACTTTTATCCGTCCCTGACCTTCTCCGAGCTTCTTTGACTTTCATTCTTCCCTGACCTTCTCCGAGCTTCTTTGACTTTCATCCTTCCCTGACCTTCTCCGAGCTGGTTTGACTTTCATCCTTCCCTGACCTTCTCCGAGCTGCTTTGACTTTCATCCTTCCCTGACCTTCTCCGAGCTTCTTTGACTTTCATCCTCCCTGACCTTCTCCGAGCTTCTTTGACTCTTTCATCCTTCTCTGACCTTCTCCGAGATTCTTTGACTTTTTCATCCTTCCCTGACCTTCTCTGAGCTTCTTTGACTTTCATCCTTCCCTGACCTTCTCCGAGCTTCTTTGACTTTCATCCTTCCCTGACCTTCTCCGAGCTTCTTAGACTTTCATCCTTCCCTGACCTTCTCCGAGCTTCTTTGACTTTTTCATCCTTCCCTGACCTTCTCCGAGCTTCTTTGACTTTCATCCTTCCCTGCCCTTCTCCGAGCTTCTGTGACTTTTTCATCCTTCCCTGACCTTCTCCGAGCTTCTGTGACTTTTTCATCCTTCTCTGACCTTCTCCGAGCTTCTTTGACTTTTTCATCCTTCCCTGACCTTCTCCGAGCTTCTTAGACTTTCATCCTTCCCTGACCTTCTCCGAGCTTCTTTGACTTTTTCATCCTTCCCTGACCTTCTCCGAGCTTCTTTGACTTTCATCCTTCCCTGACCTTCTCCGAGCTTCTTTGACTTTCATCCTTCCCTGACCTTCTCCGAGGATCTTTGACTTTCATCCTTCCCTGACCTTCTCCGAGCTTCTTTGACTTTCATCCTTCCCTGACCTTCTCCGAGCTTCTTTGACTTTTTCAACCTTCCCTGACCTTCTCCGAGCTTCTTTGACTTTCATCCTTCCCTGACCTTCTCCGAGCTTCTTTGACTTTTTCATCCTTCCCTGACCTGCTCCGAGCTTCTTTGACTTTCATCCTTCCCTGACCTTCTCCGAGCTTTTTGACTTTCATCCTTCCCTGACCTTCTCCGAGCTGCTTTGACATTCATCCTTCCCTGACCTTCTCCGAGCTGCTTTGACTTTCATCCTTCCCTGACCTTCTCTGAGCTTCTTTGACTTTCATCCTTCCCTGACCTTCTCCGAGCTTCTTTGACTTTCATCCTTCCCTGACCTTCTCCGAGCTTCTTTGACTTTTTCATTTTTCCCTGACCTTCTCCGAGCTTCTTAGACTTTCATCCTTCCCTGACCTTCTCCGAGCTTCTTTGACTTTTTCATCCTTCCCTGACCTTCTCCGAGCTTCTTTGACTTTTTCATCCTTCCCTGACCTTCTCCGAGCTTCTTAGACTTTCATCCTTCCCTGACCTTCTCTGAGCTTCTTTGACTTTCATCCTTCCCTGACCTTCTCCGAGCTTCTTTGACTCTTTCATCCTTCCCTGACCTTCTCCGAGCTTCTTTGACTTTGATCCTTCCCTGACCTTCTCTGAACTTCTTTGATTTTCATCCTTCCCTGACCTTCTCCGAGCTTCTTTCACTTTTTCATCCTTCCCTGACCTTCTCCGAGCTTCTTTGACTTTCATCCTTCCCTGACCTTCTCCGAGCTTCTTTGACTTTCATCCTTCCCTGACCTTCTCCGAGCTTCTTTGACTTTCATCCTTCCCTGACCTTCTCCGAACTTCTTTGACTTTCATCCTTCCCTGACCTTCTCCGAGCTTCTTTGACTTTCATCCTTCCCTGACCTTCTCCGAGCTTCTTTGACTTTTTCATCCTTCCCTGGCATTCTCCGAGCTTCTTTGACTTTCATCCTTCCTTGACCTTCTCCGAGCTTCTTTGACTTTCATCCTTCCCTGACCTTCTCCGAGCTTCTTTGACTTGTTCATCCTTCCCTGACCTTCTCCGAGCTTCTTTGACTTTCATCCTTCCCTGACCTTCTCCGAGCTTCTTTGACTTTTTCATCCTTCCCTGACCTTCACCGAGTTGCTTTGACTTTTTCATCCTTCCCTGACCTTCTCCGAGCTTCTTTGACTTTCATCCTTCCCTGACCTTCTCTGAGCTTCTTTGACTTTCGTCCTTCCCTGACATTCTCCGAGCTTCTTTGACTTTCGTCCTTCCCTGACCTTCTCAGAGCTTCTTTGACTTTCGTCCTTCCCTGACCTTCTCCGAGCTTCTTTGACTTTCGTCCTTCCCTGACCTTCTTTGAGCTTCTTTGACTTTCGTCCTTCCCTGACCTTCTCTGAGCTTCTTTGACTTTTATCCGTCCCTGACCTTCTCCGAGCTTCTTTGACTTTTTCATCCTTCCCTGACCTTCTCCGAGCTTCTTTGACTTTCATCCTTCCCTGACCTTCTCCGAGCTTCTTTGACTTTCATCCTTCCCTGACCTTCTCCGAGCTTCTTTGACTTTCATCCTTCCCTCACATTCTCCGAGCTTCTTTGACTTTCATCCTTTCCTGACCTTCTCCTAGCTTCTTTGACTTTCATCCTTCCCTGACCTTCTCCGAGCTTCTTTGACTTTTTCAACCTTCCCTGACCTTCTCCGAGCTTCTTTGACTTTCATCCTTCCCTGACCTTCTCCGAGCTTCTTTGACTTTCACCCTTCCCTGACCTTCTCCGAGCTTCTTAGACTTTCATCCTTCCCTGACCTTCTCCGAGCTTCTTTGACTTTCATCCTTCCCTGACCTTCTCCGAGCTTCTTTGACTTTCATCCTTCCCTGACCTTCTCCGAGCTTCTTTGACTTTCATCCTTCCCTGACCTTCTCCGAGCTTCTTTGACTTTCATCCTTCCCTGACCTTCTCCGAGCTTCTTTGACTTTTTCATCCATCCCTGACCTGCTCCGAGCTTCTTTGACTTTCATCCTTCCCTGACCTGCTCCGAGCTTCTTTGACTTTCATCCTTCCCTGACCTGCTCCGAGCTTTTTTGACTTTCATCCTTCCCTGACCTTCTCCGAGCTTCTTTGACTTTCATCCTTCCCTGACCTTCTCCGTGCTTCTTTGACTTTCATCCTTCCCTGACCTTCTCCGAGCTTCTTTGACTTTCATCCTTCCCTGACCTTCTCCGAGCTTCTATGACTTTTTCATCCTTCCCTGACCGTCTCCGAGCTTCTTTGACTTTCATCCTTCCCTGACCTTCTCCGAGCTTCTTTGACTTTTTCATCCTTCCCTGACCTTCTCCGAGCTTCTTTGACTTTCATCCTTCCCTGACCTTCTCCGAGCTTCTTTGACTTTCATCCTTCCCTCACCTTCTCCGAGCTTCTTTGACATTCATCCTTCCCTGACCTTCTCCGAGCTTCTTTGACTTTCATCCTTCCCTGACCTTCTCCGAGCTTCTTTTACTCTTTCGTCCTTCCCTGACCTTCTCCGAGCTTCTTTGACTTTCATCCTTCCCTCACCTTCTCCGAGCTTCTTTGACTTTCATCCTTCCCTGACCTTCTCCGACGTTCTTTTACTCTTTCGTCCTTCCCTGACCTTCTCTGAGCTTCTTTGACTTTCATCCTTCCCTGAAGTTCTCCGAGCTTCTTTGACTTTCATCCTTCCCTGACCTTCTCCGAGCTTCTTTTACTCTTTCGTCCTTCCCTGACGTTCTCCGAGCTTCTTTGACTTTCATCCTTCCCTGACCTTCTCCGAGATTCTTTGACTTTCATCCTTCCCTGACCTTCTCCGAGCTTTTTGACTTTCATCCTTCCCTGACCTTCTCCGAGCTTCTTGGACTTTCATCCTTCCCTGACCTTCTCCGAGCTTCTTTGACTTTTTCATCCTTCCCTGACCTGCTCCGAGCTTCTTGGACTTTCATCCTTCCCTGACCTTCTCCGAGCTGCTTTGACTTTCATCCTTCCCTGACCTTCTCCGAGCTGCTTTGACTTTCATCCTTCCCTGACCTTCTCCGAGCTGCTTTGACTTTCATCCTTCCCTGACCTTCTCCGAGCTGCTTTGACTTTCATCCTTCCCTGACCTTCTCCGAGCTTTTTTGACTTTCATCCTTCCCTGACCTTCTCTGAGCTTCTTTGACTTTCATCCTTCCCTGACCTTCTCCGAGCTTCTTTGACTTTCATCCTTCCCTGACCTTCTCCGAGCTTCTTTGACTTTCATCCTTCCCTGACCTTCTCCGAGCTTCTTTAACTTTTTCATCCTTTCCTTTTCTGCGGGAGATGGGATTCTCTGGGAGCTGCCCGTGTATTTGAATTGTGGCTAAGCACATCTCTTCCTGCAGGTTCGGCATGCGGACTCCGAGAGGCCAAGCTTCTTGTCACCAAACGCTGTGAGAAGGTGAGGTTCTTGTCCAAGAGCCAAGTCCTCTGTAGCGACTCAGCTGAGTGTTTTTTGTGTTGGCAGGTGCTGTTCGCGGAGCCTCTGGAGGAGGGTGATGGTCTGAGGGGAGACTGGCTCTTCATGAGGAGGAGTGTGTGGGACGCCCACTTTGCCGTCGGCACCAGAGCGATTCTGCCTCTCGGCACTGCTGGTGCCCCAGGCCGTGGCAGCTGCCGCTCCTGCTGTGTGAGCGAGCGAGGGGCAGGTGAGCAGGAGGCACTGGCAGGTTTGCAGTGGGTGAGGTGGCGTAGGACGAGATGTCGGCAGCGAGCAGTGTGGTGCCTCCGGTTGGCGCTGTGTTTTTGTTTGGTTTTTCCCTTGCAGATGCTGAAGAGGAAGCCAGTGACTGATGGATTATTTCTGTTGTCCCATGAGATCTGAGCTGCTTTGCCCAAGGACGGCTTCAATGGTGGCCCTCTGAAAGCTAAGTTGAGGGACCAGAGTTGGGGAGCGGGAGGCGGGTTGGGGCTAGCAGGGAGGGGTTTTGAGGGTAGCCGGGGCTGTGCGGAGAGAGTCCTCCTTGGGCGGGTGAAGGCAGAGGGGCCACTTCGGAGCCCAAACCCAGCGTGGGCAGGGCAGTTCCAGCCTGGATCTGTCGTTGTCTAGTTTGTGCAGTCCCCGTGCCGAGTCTGAAATGTTCTGCGGGTCTTGATGTCCTCTTTTGTGCTCGGGGCATGCCGGACGCGCCTTGGGCGCCATGTCTAGGGTGCCGAATGCTCGTACTGATGAAGGCAGTGTCGATGGGGTGCAGCTTTTCTTTCTTAGCTTTTCTAAAGTGTGGATAGCTCTTGTGCTTTGGAAGCATCCAGTCAGTCACCTTTTGATGCGGCCTTGCAGCCTGCCTCGCCGTCCAGGATAGCCATCTTCCGTTTTCTTGGCTCCCAGTTCCGGGACTTGTTCCGCGCATCCTCCGCATCTTTACGTTTTATGAAGGGGCTTCTTGCCCCTTCATCTTGCCCGTTGAGTCCACGTATCTTGGGAACCACGCACGGTTCTTTGCTTTCCCAGGGCTGCCGTAGGTTCTCCCTCGGAGCCCTGTCCGTTGGCTCTTGCCCATCGGCATGCGTGACCCAGGAGTTTTCTCGGTTGACCGCGAATTTTCCGTTGTCCCCGGTTCCCGTTGTGGGTTTTGTGTGTGGGTGTTGTGCGTGTATTTGTGTCTGGTTGGAGCTGCTCTGCCCGGGGCGTAGAGGAGGTGATGAGTCAGCAGAGGTGTAGTGGCCCGGCCGTGTGCTTTAGGGTTGGACGTGACTAGACGTTGCAGTCTAGGTGCTGCATTACTTTGCAGAAGTAGCAGCCCTCGGCGCGGTGGGTGCGGAGGGTAGTTTCTGCTGGTCCCTGTAGCCACGGTGGGGGACGACCCAAACTGCGTGGCAGAGCCAGCGGGAGCAGTAGCGAGGGAGTTGGAAAGGCAAGGGAGCGGTACTTACCGTTCGGGTTGGGTTGTGGAGTAGCTTTCCCTGGCCGGAATACGCAGTGGAGGTGGTCTCGGTGAAAGCAGCCCAGAGGCTTGGAATTCTCAGGGCGTTGCCGAGCGTCCGGGTGACTACTTTGCTGTTGTGTTTTTCAGAGGTAGAGGAGTGAACTGGGCGCTGAGGGGCACGGATGGAGCTGCGTGCAGGTAGAGTGCCCTGGGGAGGTGGCTCCGCTGTGGGGCAGGCGGGAAGGGGCGACCGGTGCCTGTACGACTAGGTAATGGGGTTTGTTTTTGCTTTGAAGGCTCGGGGCACTGGGCAAAGCGGTGAGTGTCAGAGGAGCCGGCTGGGGTGAGGAGAGCGCCGGTGGTGAGTTGTGGGGAGCAACGCTTGTCGTGCACGTGTCTTCAAGTCAGCGAAGGTCCGGCCGTCCTCTACTGCTTGTGGTTTCCAGGTGGAGCCATCCTCGACGTGGCGGCCCAAGGTGATGGAGGAGGCTAGGTGGCCGAGCGGTCAAGGTAAGGTAGCGGGAGATGGGATTGGCTGGGAGCTGCCAGTGTATTTGAATTGTGTCTAAGCACATCTCTTCCTGCAGGTTCGGCATGCGGACTCCGAGAGGCCAAGCTTCTTGTCAACAAACGCTGTGAGAAGGTGAGGTGGTTGTCCAAGAGCCAAGTACTCTGTAGCGACTCAGCTGACTGGGTTTTTTTTTTCGGCAGGTGCTGTTGCAACAGACCCACCAGGTCATCAAGTCCTAGCATTCCCAGCAATCTCTAAGTCATGCTCCTAAGTACCTCATCCACCATCCCCTTAAACACCTCCAGGGACAGTGACTCAACCACCTCCCTGGGCAGACCGTTCCAATGCCTAACAATGCTCTCTGTGAAGAACTTTTTCTTTATCTCAAGCCTAAATTTCCCTTGCCGGAGCTCGAGGCCATTCCCTCTTGTCCTGCCCTCTGTCACTTGGCCGAAGAGGCCAGCGATCTGCTCTCCACAACCTCCTCTCAGGGAGTTGGAAAGAGCAATGAAGTCTCCCCTCAGCCTCCTCTTCTCCAGGCTGAACAACCCCAGCTCTCTCAGCTGATCCTCTTCTTCTCCAGCCCCTTTACCAGCTTCGTTGCTCTTCTCTGGACTCGCTCCAGAGCCTCAACATCCTTCTTGCGGTGAGGGGCCCAGAACTGAACGCAGGACTCGAGGTGCGGTCTCACCAGTGCCGAGTACGGAGGGACAATAACCTCCCTGGACCTGCTGGTCACGCCGTTCCTGATACAGGCCCAGATGCCATCGGCCTTTTTGGCCACCTGGGCACACTGCTGGCTCATGTTCAGTTGGCTGTCAACCAGCACCCCCAGGTCCTTCTCCTCCTGGCAGCTTTCCAGCCAGGCTTCTCCTAGTTTGTACCTCTGCTCAGGGTTGTTGTGCCCCAAGTGCAGGACCCGGCATTTGGCCTCGTTAAACCTCCTGCCGTTGGTCTCAGCCCAGCAGTCCAGCCCGTTCAGGTCCCTTTGCAGAGCCTCCCTACTCTCCAGCAGATGGACACTTCCACGCAGCTGGGTGTCATCTGCAAACTTCCTAGGGGAGGACTCGATGCCTTCATCCAGGTGATTGATAAAGTCGTTAAACAGGACTAGACCCAGCACTGAACCCTGGGGAACCCCACTCGTCACTGGCCTCCAGCTGGATATAACTCCGTTTCCCATCACCCTCTGGGCCCGGTCATCCAACCAGTTTTTCCCCCAGGAGAGCGTGCGCCCCTCCAGGCCAGAGGCGGACAGTTTCCGAAGCAGAATGCTGTGAGAAACTGTATCCAAGGCTTTACTCAAATCCAGGAAGATACTTCCACAGCCTTTTCTTTGTCCGAGAGTCTAGTCTCACTCGGTCATGGAAGGTGATCAGATGACTCTGGCAAGACCTGCCTTTCATGAACCCACGTTCACTGGCCCTGATCCCCCGGTTCTCTCGCAAGTGCATCTTGGTGGCACTCAGGATCACCCGCTCCATGACTTTCCCCGGTACCGAGGTGAGGCTGACAGGCCTGTAGTTCCCCGGATCCTCCCTGCGTCCCTTCTTATAGATGCGCACGACATCAGCCTCCAATCCAGCGGAACCTCCCCAGTCATCCAGGACTGCGGGAAGACGATGGAAAGGGGTTCGGCCAGCACACCTGCCAGTTCCCTCACAGCTGTTGGGTGGAAGTTCTGAGGGTACCGGCGGATGTGCTGGCCCAACCCCTTTCCATCATCTTCCAACAGCGCTACCGCTGCCCGGGTGCCCTGCACGCATGGCAGAGCGAGAGCGCCAAGCTCTCTGCTGTCACCGGGTAACTTAAATAAATTGTGTTGGCAGCTTAATGAGAGTTTTTAAATAAGTAGCATAGCGAAGCTTGATTTAAATTACATAAGTCAATTGCGCCTACAATAATAATACACTAATGCACCATTTAGATAGCATCGAGCATTGCTTAAACACCATTGATCTGTCTGGTACGGTAGCAAAATCACAGAGACTAGATAATTTCTCAGCAGCTAACGAAGCTGCAAACTCTAAATGGCATTTTCAACTCTGTCATCGATCCTCCCCTGGCCTTTCTCATACCAGCCTTACCATCGCATACAGCCGCATCTTTCGCGTGGTCATCAGGCTAAAACGTCCAGGCTGAGAAAAACAATAAAGCTGTCACAGAACAGCTAACCATAATAACGGACTCTAGCCATATGAGAAGAGGCTGTGAAATTTCTACACGTACATCCAAGACAGAGACAGCCTGTGCTTTTATCAAAAGTCGTGGCCTTTCCTCTCGCAGAACTCAATCGATCTATCGCTGTCTCAACATCGTCAGTCAGGCTGCAGTCACAGGGGCCGGAGAATCCCAGGCACGTACCAAAAGCGAGTCCGTTAGGGTCTCGTGCCTCTAAGTTACAGGGGGCGGGGAAGAGGGAAGAAAATACCCTAAAGTCCTGCCGCTTCGGTCATCCTCAAGGTATCCACACACGAATATTTTCAGCGGCGCTGGTCTGAGCAGAAGCTAAGAGGAACATCTCAGCTGGGGCTCTTATAAAGCCACACGCGGACATAAAGAAGAGCCCATTCATTTGAGAGGAACTAGGAGCTCTACAGACAGATAGAGGATTGCGGAAAAGGGCAGGGACTAGCACAAAAATTCAGAAACGGCAAGAGGAGCAGTAAAGGGGAGTATCACGATACCAAGCGACCGGAGAAGCCGGGACAGCAACGGTGAGCAATACAAAAAAATAGAAAAAGAAAGAGAGGCGCAGGAAAAAGAGAGAGGAAGGCAAGGCACTCGCAGGTGTAGCGAAAGAACAAGCAAACTCCAGGGACAGAGCAGTAACATCGTGAGGAGAAAGGAAAAAATGCCCATTGGGACAAAGATAGACAAGAAAAAAAAGAACTACAGACACCAGACAGATACTAAAGAGTGGAAGGAAAAAAAAAGACAGAGAAAACAGCATAGAAAGAACAAGAATTGGGGTAAGGGAACACCAAAAAACAAAAATTGTATTGCAGCGCGGTAAATGAAAGGAACCCAAACGTCCAGCTCTAACAAGTTTGCTACCCGGTCCTGTGACCGTCACAACAAGCAGCGTCGCAGCGAAAGCGCACGGACCTTTATTTCTGGTAAGGATCCTTTCAGGCAGAGTAGCAGCATCTCTCTCTCTGAGAATGTAAGGGAGAGTCAATAAAACCCAGCTGTTCCGCAGACCCTATTTATACCTTTGAGGGAGGTCACCACCCCTCAGTCACAGGTGATGCCTGTGAAGGCCCAGGGGGTATATAAGCCTCCGGCCTCGCCTCGGGAGCTCATTCAGCCTCTGGTTTTCCTTGAGATCAGAGGTTAGCTGCTGGTTTGACTCAGCGCAGCTTTCCATGAGGGTTTGCTAGACCGGGAAGCTGTTTTTTTGTTTTTGTTTTATTGTAAGGGTTTTTTTGTTTGTTTGTTTGTATGTTGATGTGTATTTGGTCAGTATTTTTCAATTAGATGTTTGAGGGGGCAAGGTGGTTTTTTTTTTTTGGGGGGTTTTTTTTTGGTTTTTGGTTGATCAGTTGATTTTTTTTCCTGGTTACTTTGTTTTTATCTAGGATTTCCGATTGCCCAGCAACTTGTTTCTGTTCCTCATTCTGTGGGGCATGATGCACTTATCCTTGAATTTCTATAGTTTATAGCAGGCATTTCTCGGGGGATAATAATTTAGATTTCAATACTTTAGCCTAGGGGAGTAAGTCTATTCTGTGGGCTGGTATAGGAGAGAAGGGACCGGGGGAACCTTGGGAAAAGCTCCGGAGCACAGCTCCCAAGGAACATCAACGCATCAGGGTCAAGGAGCTAAAATACAGCAGGGTTCTTTCTTTGACTTTTCAGGGGTGGAAAAGGGCTTTAACGATTTGGAACCGGGGAAAGGGAGATGGGTTCATTCATGTTTCTCGGGTCAGTCGGGGCATCCGCTGCGAGCGCTCTTCAAGTTTCTGTCATTCTAGCCTCTCTTCAGCCGATGGGAGGCAGCGATGAGGTCGAGACACGAGGCGTGGATCGTCTGGACCTTCGTGCAGCGATTGTCTGGTTCGCATATCAGAGGAATTTGCTCCTCAGATGTCTTAGTTGCCCTAAAAAATGCAATCTCTAGGACTCTGAGGTCTCTGCTCCCTCGTACCTTCTACTTATGGTGTTCCTCGACTGACTTCTTTGCCTCTTTCCCGTCTCCTTCCTTCCAAATGTCAGAGAGGTCGCTACTTAAAGGTACAGACTCGCTGCCTCTCTGCAGCACAGGATTTTGTCCCCGTCTTCTCTGGCTTTTCTCAGGTAAGAGGACAGTTCTTGTTTTGGTTTGTAACTGTTTGCAGCTGAGCAGCTCTTCTTCATCCAGTCTGTGAGCGCACAAGCTTCCCTTATTTAGCGGAGTTTTGGATTTTTCCTGAACTTACCGGTGAGATTTGCTTTATTATCGCTCGCAGCAGTTGCTGCCTTGTCCCTGTTATCCATCGTGGTTTTTTCCTGTTTGTTGAGTTTCCAATTTAGGTCTTAGAGCAGTTAAATCCCACCGCTGTGAGTTTTTAATTGGCCAAGTGCCTCCCTAATTCCAGTCTCCATTGCTGTGCTGTGAGCGTCCCGTGTTCTTAGGTGTTCCGTGTTTACTCTTTTTGAAAACTAGTAAAGGTTATTATTTTTTAAGTTTTCATCGTTCCCTCCTGCGACTACAGTCTGGTAAGTTCCTAGAATTTGGATCTCCACGGCTCATCTTTCTTTCGTCCTGGGTATCGACGCCGTTACGTCCCTACAATGGGAGCGGCGGCGAGGAGAGGTAAGCAGACGGCACGGGGTTTTGTGGCGCCGGTGAGGTAGTCTGGCTTCTTCTCACTCTCGTGGCTTTGACGGTGAGGAGGAAATTAAGTACGTCTCGAAGAGTCAAGTAGTATTTGGCATCTCAGTTACGTGTTTAACGTTGGTTTGGCAGGTGCTCCGTGGAGCACGGTGGCAACAGGCAGAGCACTTCAGATGAGCCGGACGGTAGAGAGAAGGAGAGGGGGACGGACCGAAGCGCCCCGGGCGATGACCGCAGCGTCCAACGTTTGAATCGGCACCGAACGGGTGAGCGGAACGCCTCGGCGGTTTTGCAGCGGGTTTAGTACGAGATGTCGGCAGCGCGTGGCGCGATGCTGACTCGGCACCGTGTTTTCCGTCAGGATTTTTTTGGCAGATTATAGTCCAGGACAACGCGACGGTGTGGGGTTTTTCCAGTTAGTCGGCGCGGTTTGAGTTTTTCTGCCAAGGACGGCTTCGGGCCCGTAGTCCTCAGGAAGTTAAGGGGGCTGATATTTTGGCCGTGAAGAGGTCAGAATGTTGAGAACGGCAGGTTTAGCCTAGGGTAGAGGGTTGTGCGGGAAGAGTACGCCTCATTACAGGTTTGGAGAGGGCTTTAATTTTCAGCCCCGAGCTAGCGTGTGCCAGGCAGGGCGGTTCCAGCCCATATCTGTCTCGTTCTTTAGAGTAGGTAGACTCTGCCGCGTCTTAAATCTTCTGCAGGTCTCGATGTCATCTTTGCCTTTGAGCCACACGTCATCTCTAGACTCTCGGAGGTCTGTTCTTAGTAAGGTGCCGATCGGGCAGCGCTCTTCTCGCGCCGCAATCTTCAAGCGTAGATAGGTCTTGCCTTTTGGCAGTTTGCGGTCAGTCGCCTATCGCATAGGCATCGCGGGACACGTCGGCATCCTAAGCCTTTATCGTTCCATTTTCTTAAATCCCCGTTGTGGGACTTCTTCCCTATGTGTTCTGTTTTGAGGTGTTTAAGCGGGGCTCAGCCTCGCATCCTTCTAGTTGCGGCTACGTCTCCTTAAGGGGCCCGGTCTTCCATTTTGCAAGGGCCAACATACTCTTTCTCGTAAGTCCCTGCGTCATCTCGGTCAACTCCAGCTCTCTTTAGAAAGTCCTTCTTACCGAGTTTCCTTTTTATTTCCCATCATCGGTTTTCTGCGCAGAGTCGGTCCGCGCACGTTTGTATGTGGCTGGAGCCGCTCTGCCTGAGCTAAAGAAACGGTCGTCAGCAGAAGGATAGCAGCGAAATTCTATGTTTAGATATTCCTGTATGGATTTTGAAGGGCAAGGCGATACGATGCATTATAGAGCAAGTAGCCATGGATATATGGGGCGAAGAGAATCATTTTTGGTCGGTTATGTGGCCACAGAGGGAACGACCGAAGCCATCTCGGATATGCCGCCGGAGCGTCGGTTGAGCAGTTTAAATTCTCAGCGCAATAAATCTGCTGCGTGCGGTTGTTAAGATCTGATTTTAACTTTTTTTTTTTTTTTCCTGCCCGGCTATTGCGTGAAGAAGCGTCGGTATTCCCGAATCGAAACGGCGTGTGGAATTGTTTAGTTATTGTCGAGTTTGGGGGTGAGTTATCCAATGTTGAGTTTTCCACGTGCAGAGGCATCGGGTCCGGCAGCGAGGGGCAGCAGTTGGATCGGGGGTAGATTCCATAGCCAAGGGAGTCGGCTGCCGAGTCAGCAGTTAACTGCAACTTGTACCTACAGAGCTAGTAATTGCGTTTTGGGTTTTTTTCTCTTTTGAGATACAGAGCAATGACCAAAATGGAATAGCGGTACGGGAGCCGTGTCGGCCAAGGACAGCAACGGTGAGTTACACGAAGAAGCAGTTATAGCTCACACGGCTCAGTTCACGGAGTCACAAGCGTTCCTTGCTGTTTGTGTGTTCCAGGTGGCACGTAAGCCTCAAAGCACAAGGAGAAGATGGCGGTGCCCGAGGTGGGCAGCACTCGAGGTAAAGGAGCGGGACCAGGGGAATAAAGACCGCGGGTCTTCTTTGTTTTAGGGTAGTATCTGAGCACGTGTGTTTTTGCTTTCTCTTCTGCCGGAGCCACACGCAGCCTAGAGGGGCGAAGCTTTGTGTAGACAAATGGTCTGAGAGGCGAGGAGGTTGTTGTCTATACAGATGTCTAAGAGGCAAGTTTTACAGAGCAACTCAGCTGAGCGTTTCTCTTTTGTTTTGTAGGTGCCACTTGGGCTGCTTTTGGCCCGGGAAGAGCGTTTGAGGTCAGGCGGGTAGCAGGGAGGTGGAGCGCGGGCCTGTGGATTTGCCACAGGCGGGGCCCTGTGTAGGGTGGAGCTGGCTGGCGATACTGTGGTTTTTGTTCTGTTTTCTTGCAGATGGAGAGGAACCCGGTGACCGCAGGACCATCCTCGACAGCGAATGCGATTTGGGCTGCTTCTGCGAGGCGTGGCTTCTGGCTCTCGGACCTCTGAAAGTTAAGTTGAGGGATCGGGGCTGATGGTACGTTGGGAAGAAGGGAGGTGTTTTGTCATAGCAGGGAGGGGTTGTATTGCAGCGTTGTGTTGCACCGTTTGACTTGGCGTTTGAGTTTGTCGTATAGCACTGTCTTTGGCTTTGCCTTTGAGTTTGCTGTGGTGTCCTGTGCTTGGCTTTGTACTGTTGTGTTGTGCCCTGGCTTTGCTGCAATGCACTGTGCTTGACTTGGCTTTGTAGTGGTGTGCCCTGTCTTTGCTGCAATGCGCTGTGCTTGACTTGGCTTTGCTGCATTGCACTGTGTTGCGCCCCGACTCTTTGTAGTGTGGTGCTCTAACTTTGCTGCAATGGACTGTGCTTGACTTGGCTTTGTAGTGATGTGTCCTGGCTTTACTGCAATGCACTGTGCTTGACTTGGCTTTGCTGCTTTGCACTGTGTTGCGCTGTGACTCTTTGTAGTGTTGCGCCCTAACCTTGCTGTCATGCACTGTACCTGACTTGGGTTTGTAGTGTTTGCGCCCTAACTTTGTAGTGTTTGCGCCCTAACTTTGTAGTGTTTGCGCCCTAACTTTGTAGTGTTTGCGCCCTAACTTTGTAGTGTTTGCGCCCTAACTTTGTAGTGTTTGCGCCCTAACTTTGTAGTGTTTGCGCCCTAACTTTGTAGTGTGTGTTTGCGCCCTAACTTTGTAGTGTGTGTTTGCGCCCTAACTTTGTAGTGTGTGTTTGCGCCCTAACTTTGTAGTGTGTGTTTGCGCCCTAACTTTGTAGTGTGTGTTTGCGCCCTAACTTTGTAGTGTTTGCGCCCTAACTTTGTAGTGTTTGCGCCCTAACTTTGTAGTGTTTGCGCCCTAACTTTGTAGTGTTTGCGCCCTAACTTTGTAGTGTTTGCGCCCTAACTTTGTAGTGTTTGCGCCCTAACTTTGCTGCAATGCACTGTGCTTGACTTGGCTTTGTAGCGTTGCGCCCTGGCTTTGTAGCGTTGCGCCCTTCTGCGGGAGCCACACGCAGCCTAGAGGGGCGAAGCTTTGTGTAGACAAATGGTCTGAGAGGCGAGGAGGTTGTTGTCTATACAGATGTCTAAGAGGCAAGTTTTACAGAGCAACTCAGCTGAGCGTTTCTCTTTTGTTTTGTAGGTGCCACTTGGGCTGCTTTTGGCCCGGGAAGAGCGTTTGAGGTCAGGCGGGTAGCAGGGAGGTGGAGCGCGGGCCTGTGGATTTGCCACAGGCGGGGCCCTGTGTAGGGTGGAGCTGGCTGGCGATACTGTGGTTTTTGTTCTGTTTTCTTGCAGACGGAGAGGAACCCGGTGACCGCAGGACCATCCTCGACAGCGAATGCGATTTGGGCCGCTTCTGCGAGGCGTGGCTTCTGGCTCTCGGACCTCTGAAAGTTAAGTTGAGGGATCGGGGCTGATGTTACGTTGGGAAGAAGGGAGGTGTTTTGTCATAGCAGGGAGGGGTTGTAGCAGTAGTGTAGAAAGAGTACTGTGCTGGGACAGTCCCCTTTGGGCAGGTTAAGGCAAAAGGGCCTACTTCTCAGGCCAAAGCTAGCATGTCCTGGAGAGTGCGGTTCCAGCCTGTCTGTTGTTGTGTTGTTGATGTACTATGTGTACTGTGCCTTGGGTCTTCTGCAGGTCTTGATGTTCTCTATGCTTTTGCCATGCTTGGCCTTCATCTCTAGGGTCTCTCTTTGTGTCCCTCCCCCTCCCCCCTTCTTCTGGGACTTGTTTGCGTCCCTCCCCCCCTTCTTCTGGGACTTTTTGCGTCCCTCCCCCCTTCTTCTGGGACTTTTTGCGTCCCTCCCCCCTTCTTCTGGGACTTTTTGCGTCCCTCCCCCCTTCTTCTGGGACTTTTTGCGTCCCTCTTTCCCTTCTTCTGGGACTTGTTTGCGTCCCTCCCCCCCCCTCTTCTGGGACTTGTTTGCGTCCCTCCCCCCCTCTTCTGGGACTGTTTGCGTCCCTCCCCCCCCCTCTTCTGGGACTGTTTGCGTCCCTCCCCCCCTCTTCTGGGACTTGTTTGCGTCCCTCCCCCCCTCTTCTGGGACTTGTTTGCGTCCCTACCCCCCCTCTTCTGGGACTGTTTGCGTCCCTACCCCCCTCTTCTGGGACTTTTTGCGTCCCTCCCCCCTTCTTCTGGGACTTTTTGCGTCCCTCTTTCTCTCTTCTGGGACTGTTTGCGTCCCTCTTTCCCTCTTCTGGGACTTTTTGCGTCCCTCGCCCCTTCTTCTGGGACTTTTTGCGTCCCTCCCCCCTTCTTCTGGGACTTTTTGCGTCCCTCTTTCCCTCTTCTGGGACTTTTTGCGTCCCTCTTTCTCTCTTCTGGGACTTTTTGCGTCCCTCTTTCCCTCTTCTGGGACTTTTTGCGTCCCTCTTTCCCTTCTTCTGGGACTTTTTGCGTCCCTCTTTCCCTCTTCTGGGACTTTTTGCGTCCCTCTTTCCCTTCTTCTGGGACTTTTTGCGTCCCTCTTTCCCTCTTCTGGGACTTTTTGCGTCCCTCTTTCCCTCTTCTGGGACTTTTTGCGTCCCTCTTTCCCTCTTCTGGGACTTCTTTTATCTGTTCCCTGCATTTAAAGTATTTAGGCACAGATTCTTGTATGTCCATCTTTCACTTGTGGCCATATGCCTTTGTAAGGGTCACTTTTCCAGAATTGTCATTGAGTTGTTCTTGCAGTCCTTAGGTCTTCCTGCCCCATGGCATCTCTGGTCTGGGTGTCATCCTCCTTAGTTTTCATTTTCTATCTGGATTGCTATCGGTCTATCATGTGTGGTGCTGCTCTATGTGTTTGTCTGGCTGGAACTGCTCTGCCCAGGGCAATGAAGTTAGAGACATTAACAGAAGCGCAGCAGAAATATTGTGTGGGTAATATGCTGATATGCAGAGTACTCGCGTAGGGTCATATACTACACTGCTGAACAAGTACCCATAGGTCAGGCAAGCGAGGAGAGTAGAATCCTCCCGGCTACGCAGCCGCAGGAGCGACGATCAAGGCTCTGGGGCCTGAGCTATTGAAGCAGGACCTAAGTACCTCAAAACCAAGTACGTTCATTACAGCCCGTGCGGTACTTAGGATTACATATGTGGGACTTAGAATTTGATGTGTCTGACCGTGTCTAGGGTTGAGGGTTTGGATGCACGGAGGTGTGTTTGCGAAGGTGTATTAGCATCTGGGTGTGTGGAGGTGGGTGTCATTTATTGTCGTCTCCATAGAATTTGTGTGCGGAATGGAGCGTTTTCCTTTGGAGGCAGTCAGGACCCAAGATTGAAAATAGAATAAAGAAAGCCCTGCTGGAGTTTGTTATGTTTTCCCCTGGCTGGGTTATTTTATCCCTGGTCTCGGGCAGTTTGCAAAGTGTGGTCGATCACCAAGTTTTGGATGCAGTCTGAGCCGGGGCCAGCTTTCTTTGAGGCAGGGCTCAATTTGGAGGTGACTCGGAACGCCGTTCCTGGGGAGCCGTGAGGTGCAGGGCACTGGCCCGTTGTGGCCGGCAGGAGGTTGAATGCTTGGGTGGAGAACGAGGAGGGTTTTCTGGGTGAGGGTTTGCGTATGCGGTTTGGGGGTGGCGGGGTTGCTTTTAGAGATTGCGTATGTGTGATATTTTGCTTTGCAGGTACTTAGCTTTTTAAAAAATTATAATAGAATAAAAAAACCCCAGCTGGGGGATTTTTTTTTTTTCCCCCAGCTGGGTTTTTTTTTCCCCGGTCCCGGCCAGTCTGCGAGGCGATGTTCATCGCCAAGGTTTGGGTGCAGACTGACCCGGGACCGGGTTTTCTTGAGGCAGGATTAACTTTTGGGGCCCCCGGGAACGGCGTTCCCGGGGAGCCACGGGTCCTAGGAGGGATGGCCTGTTGTGGCCGGCAGGAGGTCGAATGCTTGGGTGGAGAATGAGGAGAATGAGATAGACAAGAAAAAAAAGAACTACAGACACCAGACAGATACTAAAGAGCGGAAGGAAAAAAAAAAGACAGAGAAAACAGCATAGAAAGAAAAAGAATTGGGGTAAGGGAACACCAAAAAACAAAAATTGTATTGCAGCACAGTAAATGAAAGGAACCCAGACATCCAGCTCTAACAAGTTTGCTACCCGGTCCTGTGACCGTCACAACAAGCAGCGTCGCAGCGAAAGCGCACGGACCTTTATTTCTGGTAAGGATCCTTTCAGGCAGAGTAGCAGCATCTCTCTCTCTGAGAATGTAAGGGAGAGTCAATAAAACCCAGCTGTTCCGCAGACCCTATTTATACCTTTGAGGGAGGTCACCACCCCTCAGTCACAGGTGATGCCTGTGAAGGCCCAGGGGGTATATAAGCCCCCGGCCTCGCCTCGGGAGCTCATTCAGCCTCTGGTTTTCCTTGAGATCAGAGGTTAGCTGCTGGTTTGACTCAGCGCAGCTTTCCATGAGGGTTTGCTACACCGGGAAGCTTTTTTTTTGGTTTTTTTGTAAGGTTTTTTTTTGTTTGTTTGTTTGTATGTTGATGTGTATTTGGTCAGTACTTTTCAATTAGGTGTTTGAGGGGACAAGGCATTTTTTTTTGGGGGGGGTTTGTTTTTTTTTTGGTTGATCAGTTGATTTTTTTTCCTGGTTACTTGGTTTTTATCTAGGATTTCCGATTGCCCAGCAACTTGCTGCTGTTCCTCATTCTGTGGGGCATAATGCACTTATCCTTGAATCTCTATAGTTTATAGCAGGCGCTTCACGGGGGATAATAATTTAGATTTCAATGCTTTAGCCTAGGGGAGTAAGTCTATTCTGTGGGCTGGTATAGGAGAGAAGGGACCGGGGGAACCTTGGGAAAAGCTCCGGAGCACAGCTCGCAAGGAACATCAACGCATCAGGGTCAAGGAGCTAAAATACAGCAGGGTTCTTTCTTTGACTTTTCAGGGGTGGAAAAGGGCTTTAACGATTTGGAACCGGGGAAAGGGAGATGGGTTCATTCATGTTTCTCGGGTCAGTCGGGGCATCCGCTGCGAGCGCTCTTCAAGTTTCTGTCATTCTAGCCTCTCTTCAGCCGATGGGAGGCAGCGATGAGGTCGAGACACGAGGCGTGGATCGTCTGGACCTTCGTGCAGCGATTGTCTGGTTCGCTTATCAGAGGAATTTGCTCCTCAGATGTCTTAGTTGCCCTAAAAAATGCAATCTCTAGGACTCTGAGGTCTCTGCTCCCTCGTACCTTCTACTTATGGTGTTCCTCGACTGACTTCTTTGCCTCTTTCCCGTCTCCTTCCTTCCAAATGTCAGAGAGGTCGCTACTTAAAGGTACAGACTCGCTGCCTCTCTGCAGCACAGGATTTTGTCCCCGTCTTCTCTGGCCTTTCTCAGGTAAGAGGACGGTTCTTGTTTTGGTTTGTAACTGTTTGCAGCTGAGCAGCTCTTCTTCATCCGGTCTGTGGGCGCACAAGCTTCCCTTATTTAGCGGAGTTTTGGATTTTTCCTGAACTTACCGGTGAGATTTGCTTTATTATCGCTCGCAGCAGTTGCTGCCTTGTCCCTGTTATCCATCGTGGTTTTTTCCTGTTTGTTGAGTTTCCAATTTAGGTCTTAGAGCAGTTAAATCCCACCGTTGTGAGTTTTTAATTGGCCGAGTGCCTCCCTAATTCCAGTCTCCATTGCTGTGCTGTGAGCGTCCCGTGTTCTTAGGTGTTCCGTGTTTATTCTTTTTGAAAACTAGTAAAGGTTATTATTTTTCAAGTTCTCATCGTTCCCTCCTGCGACTACAGTCTGGTAAGTTCCTAGAATTTGGATCTCCACGGCTCATCTTTCTTTCGTCCTGGGTATCGACGCCGTTACGTCCCTACAATGGGAGCGGCGGCGAGGAAAGGTAAGCAGACGGCACGGGGTTTTGTGGCGCCGGTGAGGTAGTCTGGCTTCTTCTCGCTATCGTGGCTTTGACGGTGAGGAGGAAATTAAGTACGTCTCGAAGAGTCAAGTAGTATTTGGCATCTCAGTTACGTATTTAACGTTGGTTTGGCAGGTGCTCCGTGGAGCACGGTGGCAACAGGCAGAGCACTTCAGATGAGCCGGATGGTAGGGAGAAGGAGAGGGGGACGGACCGAAGCGCCCCGGGCGATGACCGCAGCGTCCAACGTTTGAATCGGCACCGAACGGGTGAGCGGAACGCCTCGGCGGTTTTGCAGCGGGTTTAGTACGAGATGTCGGCAGCGCGTGGCGCGATGCTGACTCGGCACCGTGTTTTCCGTCAGGATTTTTTTGGCAGATTATAGTCCAGGACAACGCGACGGTGTGGGGTTTTTCCAGTTAGTCGGCGCGGTTTGAGTTTTTCTGCCCAGGACGGCTTCGGGCCCGTAGTCCTCAGGAAGTTAAGGGGGCTGATATTTTGGCCGTGAAGAGGTCAGAATGTTGAGAACGGCAGGTTTAGCCTAGGGTAGAGGGTTGTGCGGGAAGAGTACGCCTCATTACAGGTTTGGAGAGGGCTTTAATTTTCAGCCCCGAGCTAGCGTGTGCCAGGCAGGGCGGTTCCAGCCCATATCTGTCTCGTTCTTTAGAGTAGGTAGACTCTGCCGCGTCTTAAATCTTCTGCAGGTCTCGATGTCATCTTTGCGTTTGAGCCACACGTCATCTCTAGACTCTCGGAGGTCTGTTCTTAGTAAGGTGCCGATCGGGCAGCGCTCTTCTCGCGCCGCAATCTTCAAGCGTAGATAGGTCTTGCCTTTTGGCAGTTTGCGGTCAGTCGCCTATCGCATAGGCATCGCGGGACACGTCGGCATCCTAAGCCTTTATCGTTCCATTTTCTTAAATCCCCGTTGTGGGACTTCTTCCCTATGTGTTCTGTTTTGAGGTGTTTAAGCGGGGCTCAGCCTCGCATCCTTCTAGTTGCGGCTACGTCTCCTTAAGGGGCCCGGTCTTCCATTTTGCAAGGGCCAACATACTCTTTCTCGTAAGTCCCTGCGTCATCTCGGTCGACTCCAGCTCTCTTTAGAAAGTCCTTCTTACCGAGTTTCCTTTTTATTTCCCATCATCGGTTTTCTGCGCAGAGTCGGTCCGCGCACGTTTGTATGTGGCTGGAGCCGCTCTGCCTGAGCTAAAGAAACGGTCGTCAGCAGAAGGGTAGCAGCGAAATTCTATGTTTAGATATTCCTGTATGGATTTTGAAGGGCAAGGCGATACGATGCATTATAGAGCAAGTAGCCATGGATATATGGGGCGAAGAGAATCATTTTTGGTCGGTTATGTGGCCACAGAGGGAACGACCGAAGCCATCTCGGATATGCCGCCGGAGCGTCGGTTGAGCAGTTTAAATTCTCAGCGCAATAAATCTGCTGCGTGCGGTTGTTAAGATCTGATTTTAACTTTTTTTTTTTTTTTTCCTGCCCGGCTATTGCGTGAAGAAGCGTCGGTATTCCCGAATCGAAACGGCGTGTGGAATTGTTTAGTTATTGTCGAGTTTGGGGGTGAGTTATCCAATGTTGAGTTTTCCACGTGCAGAGGCATCGGGTCCGGCAGCGAGGGGCAGCAGTTGGATCGGGGGTAGATTCCATAGCCAAGGGAGTCGGCCGCCGAGTCAGCAGTTAACTGCAACTTGTACCTACAGAGCTAGTAATTGCGTTTTGGGTTTTTTTTCTCTTTTGAGATACAGAGCAATGACCAAAATGGAATAGCGGTACGGGAGCCGTGTCGGCCAAGGACAGCAACGGTGAGTTACACGAAGAAGCAGTTATAGCTCACACGGCTCAGTTCACGGAGTCACAAGCGTTCCTTGCTGTTCGTGTGTTCCAGGTGGCACGTAAGCCTCAAAGCACAAGGAGAAGATGCCGGTGCCCGAGGTGGGCAGCACTCGAGGTAAAGGAGCGGGACCAGGGGAATAAAGACCGCGGGTCTTCTTTGTTTTAGGGTAGTATCTGAGCACGTGTGTTTTTGCTTTCTCTTCTGCCGGAGCCACACGCAGCCTAGAGGGGCGAAGCTTTGTGTAGACAAATGGTCTGAGAGGCGAGGAGGTTGTTGTCTATACAGATGTCTAAGAGGCAAGTTTTACAGAGCAACTCAGCCGAGCGTTTCTCTTTTGTTTTGTAGGTGCCACTTGGGCTGCTTTTGGCCCGGGAAGAGCGTTTGAGGTCAGGCGGGTAGCAGGGAGGTGGAGCGCGGGCCTGTGGATTTGCCACAGGCGGGGCCCTGTGTAGGGTGGAGCTGGCTGGCGATACTGTGGTTTTTGTTCTGTTTTCTTGCAGATGGAGAGGAACCCGGTGACCGCAGGACCATCCTCGACAGCGAATGCGATTTGGGCTGCTTCTGCGAGGCGTGGCTTCTGGCTCTCGGACCTCTGAAAGTTAAGTTGAGGGATCGGGGCTGATGTTACGTTGGGAAGAAGGGAGGTGACTCTTTGACTCTTTCATCCTTCCCTGACCTTCTCCGAGCTTCTTTGACTTTTTCATCCTTCCCTGACCTTCTCCGAGCTTCTTTGACTCTTTCATCCTTCCCTGACCTTCTCCGAGCTTCTTTGACTCTTTCATCCTTCCCTGACGTTCTCCGAGCTTCTTTGACTTTTTCATCCTTCCCTGACCTTCTCCGAGCTTCTTTGACTTTCATCCTTCCCTGACCTTCTCCGAGCTTCTTTGACTTTTTCATCCTTCCCTGACCTTCTCCGAGCTTCTTTGATGACTTCCATCCTTCCCTGACCTTCTCCGAGCTTCTTTGACTTTCATCCTTCCCTGACCTCTCTGAGCTTCTTTGACTGTTTCATCCTTCCCTGACCTTCTCCGAGCTTCTTTGACTTTCATCCTTCCTTGACCTTCTCCGAGCTTCTTTGACTTTTTCATCCTTCCCTGACCTTCTCCGAGCTTCTTTGACTCTTTCATCCTTCCCTGACCTTCTCCGAGCTTCTTTGACTTTCATCCTTCCCTGACCTTCTCCGAGCTTCTTTGACTTTCATCCTTCCCTGACCTTCTCCGAGCTTCTTTGACTTTCATCCTTCCCTGACCTTCTTTGAGCTTCTTTGACTTTCATCCTTCCCTGACCTTCTCCGAGCTTCTTTGACTTTCATCCCTCCCTGACCTTCTCCGAGCTTCTTTGACTTTCATCCTTCCCTGACCTTCTCCGAGCTTCTTTGACTTTCATCCTTCCCTGCCCTTCTCCGAGCTTCTTTGACTTTCATCCCTCCCTGACCTTCTCCGAGCTTCTTTGACTTTCATCCCTCCCTGACCTTCTCCGAGCTTCTTTGACTTTCATCCTTCCCTGACCTTCTCCGAGCTTCTTTGACTTTCATCCTTCCCTGACCTTCTCCGAGCTTCTTTGACTTTCATCCTTCCCTGACCTTCTCCGAGCTTCTTTGACTTTCATCCTTCCCTGACCTTCTCCGAGCTTTTTTAACTTTTTCATCCTTCCCTGACCTTCTCCGAGCTTCTTTGACTTTTTCATCCTTCCCTGACCTTCTCCGAGCTTCTTTGACTTTCATTCTTCCCTGACCTTCTCCGAGCTTCTTTGACTTTCATCCTTCCCTGACCTTCTCCGAGCTTCTTCCCTGACCTTCTCCGAGCTTCTTTGATATTCTCCGACCTTCTCCGACCGTCCTTCTTTGACCACCTTCTCTGAGGTTCTCTGACATTCTTTGACTTCTCTGATATTTTCTGACCTCCTTCAACCGCCTCCAACCTTCTTTAGCCTTCTTTTCCGGCTTCTTTGTCCTTCTTGGTCCTTCTCTGAACTCCTCCGACCTTCTTTGACCTTCTTCAACCTCTCTAACCTTCTCCAACCCTCTTTAGCCTTATTCTTCAATTTTCCCTGACCTCCCACCTTCTTTAATCTTCTCTGGCTTTCTATGACCTTCTTGGATCTTCTTCCTCCTTCTCCCTCGACTTTCATCGACCCTCTTTAACCTTCTCTGACCTCCTTTGACCTTCTTCTACCTCCCCTGACCTTCTCTGACCGCCTTTTTCTATCTTCTTCGACCTTCTCCTCCGTTGTTTGACCTTCTTGGACCTTCTTTGACTTTCTCTGACCATCTCCAACCTTCTTTAGCCTTCTTCTTCGACCTTCTCTGACCTTCTTCCTTGACCTTCTCTGACCTTCTTCCTTGACCACCTCCCTTGGCCGTCTCCTCTGACCATCTCCAGCCTTCTCTGACCTTCTTCAATTTTCCACGACCTTCTCTGACGACCTTCTCTGACCTTCCCCGACATTCTCCGACTGTCTCCAACCTTCTTCGACCTTCGTCTTTCTTTGACCACCTTCTTTAAACTTCTCTGACCTTCTTCGATCTTCTTCAAACTTCTTCGATCTTCTCTGTCCTTCTTCGACCCCTCTAACCTTCTCTGTCTTTCTCCAACCTCCTTTAGGCTTCTTCTCCGGCCTTCTTGGTCGTTCTTTGACCTTTCTGACCTTCTCTGACCTTCTTTGACCTTCTTCGACCTCTGTAACGTTCTCTGACCTTCTTCAACCTTCTCTGACATTCTTAAACTTTCTTTTAGCTTCTCTGACCTTCTTTGACTTTCTTCAATTTTCTCTGGCCTCCTTTGACCTTCTTCTCTGGCCTTCTCCAACCTTCTCCGTCCTTCTTCGACCTCTCCGACCTTCTCCGAATTTCTTTGACCTTCCCAGACCTTCCCTTCTGTCTTTCTTTGACCATCTCTGACCTTCTTTGATCTTCTCTGACGTTCTTCAAACTTCCCTGACCTCTTCTGACCTTCTTCAGTCTTCTCCGACCTCCTTTGACCTTCTTCTCCAACCTTCTCCGACATCCTTAGACCTTCTATTACCTTTTCTGACCTTCTTTGATTTTCTTTAACATTCTCCGACCTTCTCTGATGTTCCCCTTCGACCTTCTCTGACCTCTGCGACCTCTCCAACCTTCTTCGACCTTCTTCAGCCTGGTTTGACCTTCTCTGACCTTCTCAAACCTCCGACCTTCTCAGACCTCTGATCTTCTTCGACCTTTCCTGACCTTTTTTGACCTTCAACCGTTTCTGACTCCCTCTGCCCCGCTTCGACCTCCTCTGCCCCGCTTCGACCTCCTCTGCCCCGCTTCGACCTCCTCTGCCCCGCTTCGACCTCCTCTGCCCCGCTTCGACCTCCTCTGCCCCGCTTCGACCTCCTCTGCCCCGCTTCGACCTCCTCTGCCCCGCTTCGACCTCCTCTGCCCCGCTTCGACCTCCTCTGCCCCGCTTCGACCTCCTCTGCCCCGCTTCGACCTCCTCTGCCCCGCTTCGACCTCCTCTGCCCCGCTTCGACCTCCTCTGCCCCGCTTCGACCTCCTCTGCCCCGCTTCGACCTCCTCTGCCCCGCTTCGACCTCCTCTGCCCCGCTTCGACCTCCTCTGCCCCGCTTCGACCTCCTCTGCCCCGCTTCGACCTCCTCTGCCCCGCTTCGACCTCCTCTGCCCCGCTTCGACCTCCTCTGCCCCGCTTCGACCTCCTCTGCCCCGCTTCGACCTCCTCTGCCCCGCTTCGACCTCCTCTGCCCCGCTTCGACCTCCTCTGCCCCGCTTCGACCTCCTCTGCCCCGCTTCGACCTCCTCTGCCCCGCTTCGACCTCCTCTGCCCCGCTTCGACCTCCTCTGCCCCGCTTCGACCTCCTCTGCCCCGCTTCGACCTCCTCTGCCCCGCTTCGACCTCCTCTGCCCCGCTTCGACCTCCTCTGCCCCGCTTCGACCTCCTCTGCCCCGCTTCGACCTCCTCCGCCCCGCTTCGACCTCCTCCGCCCCGCTTCGACCTCCTCTTCGATTCTTTGACCTTCTCCAGCCTTCTTTGCCCTGTTTTCAATTTCTCTGGCCTTCTCCAGCTTTCTTTTGCTTTCTTTCACCTCCTTTTGCCTTCTTTGACTTTCTTTGACCTTGTTTGGCCTTCTTTGGCCTTCTCCAGACTTCTTTGGCCTTACCCAGACTTCTTTGGCCTTCTTTGATGTTCTCCGATATTCTTTAAACTATTTGACTTTCTCCGACCTTCTCACACCGTCTCCCACATTCTCCGACCTTGTTTGACCTTCTCTGACCTTCTCCGATATTTTTTGAACTTCTTCCACCCTCTTTGGCCTCTCTGGCCTTCTCTGGCTTTCTGTGGCTTCTCTGGCCATTTTTGGTTTCCTTTGGCCTCTTTTGCCTTCTCTGACCTTCTCCAACCTTCTTTTACCTTCTTTGACCCTCTTTGATATTCTTCTAACTTCTCTGCCCTTCTCTGACGTTTTCTGCCATTCTCTGACCTGCTTCGACCTTCTTCGGCTTTCTTTGGCCTTCTTTGTCATTCTTCGACCTTCTTTGACCTCCTCCAACCTTCTCCGATATTCTTTGAAGTTCTTTTACCGTCTCCCACCTTGTTTGACCTTCTTTGATCTTCTTTTACGTTCTCCGACTTCTCTGATACTTTTTGAACTTTTCTGACTTTCTCCAATTTTCTTTGACTTTCTCTGGCTTTCTCTGGCTTTCTCTGACCTTCTTCCAACTTCTTCCACCTTTTCCCACCTTCTTTGACCTTCTTTGACCTTCTTTGACCTTCTTTGACCTTCTTTGACCTTCTTTGACCTTCTTTGACCTTCTTTGACCTTCTTTGACCTTCTTTGACCTTCTTTGACCTTCTTTGACCTTCTTTGACCTTCTTTGACCTTCTTTGACCTTCTTTGACCTTCTTTGACCTTCTTTGACCTTCTTTGACCTTCTTTGACCTTCTTTGACCTTCTTTGACCTTCTTTGACCTTCTTTGACCTTCTTTGACCTTCTTTGACCTTCTTTGACCTTCTCCGACCTTCTCCGACCTTCTCCGACCTTCTCCGACCTTCTCCGACCTTCTCCGACCTTCTCCGACCTTCTCCGACCTTCTCCGACCTTCTCCGACCTTCTATCATTTTCTCTGACTTTCACTGACTTTCTTTGGCCTTCTTTGGCCTTTCCTGATCTTGTTTGAACTTCTCCGACCTTCTTTGACCTTCTCCGACCGTCTACGATATTCCTTGACTTTCTCTGACTTTCTCCGACCTGCTCCCACCTGCTCAGACCGTCTCCCAGCTTCTTCCACATTCTCCGACCTTGTTTGACCTTCTTTGACCTTCTCCGACTTCTCAGATATTTTTTGAATTTCTTCCATCGTTTTCGCCTCCTCTGGCCTTCTCTGACCTTCTGTGACCCTCTGTGGCCTTCTCTGGCCTTGTTTGACTTTCTTCGACCATCCCTGATCTTCTCTGACCTTCTCCAGCCTTCTCCGGCCTTCTTTGGCCATATTTTGCCTTCTTTGACCTTCTTTGACCTTCCCTGATCTTCTCTGAACTTCTCTGACCTTCTCCAGCCTTCTTTGACCTTATTTTGCCTTCTTTGGCCTTCTCTGATCTTCTTTGACCTTCTTTGAAATTCTTCAATCTTCTTCGTCTATCTCCGACCTTGTTTGACCTTCTTCGAAATGATTTGACCTTCTCCAGCTTTTCCGATATTCTTTGACCTTCTTCGACCTTCTCCAACTTTCTACGACCTGCTCTCACCTGCTCCCACCTGTTCCGATTGTCTCCCACCGCCTTCCAAATTCTTCCACCTTCTTCCACCTTCTCCGGCTTCTTCGACCTTCTCTGAACATCTCTGACCTTCTCTGAACTTTTTTGACTTTCTCCAGCATTCTTTGACCTTCTCTGGCCTTCTCTGGTCTTCTCTGACCTTCTTTGACGGTCAACGTGAGCAACGGTGAGCAAGACAAGAAGAGAGAGAAAGAGAGAGAGAGAAAGAAAGAAAAGCAAGGCGTTTGCAGGTGCAGAGAAAGAACAAACCGCAAGGATCAAGCCAGGGAAATCGCAGGGGAAAAGAATGAGGAATGCGGATTGGGATAAAGATGGAAAAGGGAAAAAAAGTATAGGCAGAGAACAGATGCTAAAGGCTGGGGAAAAAAGAAAGAAAGGAAGAAAAGAGCACAGAGAAAAAAAAGAATAGAGATATAAGGATACCGGTAGGCAAAAATTATAGCAACACAATAAAGGAAAGGACCCAAAAAGTCCCATTCTAAAATGTTTCCTACCTAGTCCCATCACTGCCAGACCCAGCAACACTGCAGGGAAAGCCCCCAGACTGTTATTTCTCAGCAGGGGCTTTCAGACCTTTAGTAGTGTTGTTGTAGCTGAGAATGAAAAGCAGAGTTAATCAACCCCAGCTGCCCCCAGGCCCTATTTATACCTGGGAGGAGGTTCCCACACCCCATTCACAGGTGGTGGCTGGGAAGGCCCAGGAGGTATATAAACCCCCGGCCTCGCCTCGGGAGCTCATGGAGCTTTGTCAGGAGTTTAGGGCTTGGTTGCTGGTTCAATCCATCGCAGCTTTTAAGGAGATTAAACTAGTTTGGGTGAGGCGGTGAGGAACGCGGTTTAATGACCGATGGAAACGGTTGGACCCAACGATTCAGTAGCTCTTTTCCAACCCGGCGATTCTATAAAAATCAGAGACCTTGCTGCTTAAAGGGATGGGCTTGCTCCCTATCTCCAGCGCAGGGTTCTGCTCCTTGTTTCCCTTGCGTTTCTTGGGGAAGAGATTGGATATTAGTTTGGTTTGGAACAGTTCGCAGCCGAGCGACTCTTCTTCATCGGGGCGGTGGCTCTGCGAGCCTCCCTTATTTAGTAGAGTTTGGGATTTCCCTGAACTTAGCAGTGAGGTTTGCTCTATTATTGCTCACAGCAGTTGTTACCTTGTCCGCGTTACCCACTGTGATTTTTTTATGGTCGTTGAGTTTCCAATTTAGCTCTTAGAGTCGTTAAATCCCCCTGCTGTGCGATTTCATTGGCTGACTGCATCTGGAATTCCAGTCTCCGTTGCCGGGTGGTGAGCGCACTGTGTTTCTAGGTCTCCTGCGTTAATAATATTTACTGGTTTCCAATAAGAATCTTTTCTCCAGTTCTTTTTGTTGGCTCCTGCGCCTGAAGCCTGGTACCTTCCTAGAGTTTGGATCTCGGCGGCTCATCTTTCTTTCGCCCTGCGTATCGCCACTCCCAGCCCTAGAACTCAAGCAGCGAGGAGGAGAGGTAAGCAGCCAGCATGGAATTTTGGGGCACGGGGGAGGCAGACAGGCTTATTCTTCCTATCGTGGGGCTGCCTGCGAGGAGGGAATTAAGTCTGTCTGGAAGAGCAAAGTATGATTGGGGCCGGGGGCAGGGGTGGGGTGTGCCCGAGGGGAGCAGGCTGGGAGTGCCAATTAGGCACCGTTCTTATTGCATCGGGACCTAAGCGGGGATGAGCTTCACGTTTTCAAAACTTCTAGTCAGCCCTCTGTTCCTGAAGCCTCGAAGCCCATAGCGGAGGCCAAACTCGCTAGTCATAAAGGTTCAAGGGTCCCTGTTGACCTGATACATCTTCCACGCATCTTGTGCCTTTAGGCATTTAAAAAGAGATTCTTTAAGGTCCCTCCTCTCAGTTTTGGCCACGTAGCGTTGTAATAAAGGATCCTTTCCAGCGTGACGGAGAGGCCTCGAGTGCCATATCTAGGGTCCTGAGTGCTCGTACTTATCAATGCACTGGTGATCGGGCACTACTTTTCTTGCATCGCGCTCCTAACGCCTGGATCGATATTGGGATTTGGCACTGTGGTTTTCTGTTTGATTTTTTTTTACCTGCAGATGCTGAAGAGGAACCCAGTGACTGCAGGATGATTTCCATTAGCCGATGTGATTCCGTTCTCTTGGCTCCCCGTTCCGGGGACTTGTTCCGCGCATCCTCCGCATCTTTACGTCTTTCCAAGGGGCTTCTTGCCCCTTCGTCTTGCCCGTTGAGTCCACGTATCTTGGGAACCACGCTACGGTTCTTTGCTTTCCCAGGGCTGCCGTAGGTTCTCCCTCGGAGCCCTGTCCGTTGCCTCTTGCCCATCGGCATGCGTGACCCAGGAGTCCTCCTGGTTGACCGCGAATTTTCCGTTGTCCCCGGTTCCCGCTGTGGGTCTCGTGTGTGGGTGTTGTGCGTGTATTTGTGTCTGGTTGGAGCTGCTCTGCCCTGGGGAGGTGGGCTCCGCTGTGGGGCAGGCGGGAAGGGGCGACCGGTGCCTGTACGACCAGGTAATGGGGTTTGTTTTTGCTTTGAAGGCTCGGGGGCACTGGGCAAAGCGGTGAGTGTCAGAGGAGCCGGCTGGGGTGAGGAGAGCGCCCGTGGTGAGTTGTGGGGAGCAACGCTTGTCGTGCACGTGTCTTCAAGGCAGCGAAGGTCCGGCCGTCCTTTACTGCTTGTGGTTTCCAGGTGGAGCCATCCTCGACGTGGCGGCCCAAGGTGATGGAGGAGGCTAGGTGGCCGAGCGGTCAAGGTAAGGTAGCGGGAGATGGGATTGGCTGGGAGCTGCCAGTGTATTTGAATTGTTTCATCCTTCCCTGACCTTCTCCGAGCTTCTTTGACTTTCATCCTTCCCTGACCTTCTCCGAGCTTCTTTGACTTTCATCCTTCCCTGACCTTCTCCGAGCTTCTATGACTTTCATCCTTCCCTGACCTTCTCCGAGCTTCTTTGACTTTCACCCTTCCCTGACCTTCTCCGAGCTTCTTTGACTTTTTCATCCTTCCCTGACTTTTCTCCGAGCTTCTTTGACTTTCATCCTTCCCTGACCTTCTCCGAGGTTCTTTAACTCTTTCATCCTTCCCTGACCTTCTCCGAGCTTCTTTGACTTTCATCCTTCCCGGACCTTCTCCGAGCTTCTTTGATTTTTTAACCTTCCCTGACCTTCTCCGAGCTTCTTTGACTTTCATCCTTCCCTGACCTTCTCCGAGCTTCTTTGATTTTTTCATCCTTCCCTGACCTTCTCCGAGCTTCTTTGACTTTCATCCTTCCCTGACCTTCTCCGAGCTTCTTTGACTTTTTCATCCTTCCCTGACCTTCTCCGAGCTTCTTTGACTTTCATCCTTCCCTGACCTTCTCCGAGCTTCTTTGACTTTCATCCTTCCCTGAACTTCTCCGAGCTTCTTTGACTCTTTCATCCTTCCCTGACCTTCTCCGAGCTTCTTTGACTCTTTCATCCTTCCCTGACCTTCTCCGAGCTTCTTTGACTTTTTCATCCTTCCCTGACCTTCTCCGAGCTTCTTTGACTTTCATCCTTCCCTGACCTTCTCCGAGCTTCTTTGACTTTCATTCTTCCCTGACCTTCTCCGAGCTTCTTTGACTTTCATCCTTCCCTGACCTTCTCCGAGCTTCTTTGACTTTTCATCCTTCCCTGACCTTCTCCGAGCTTCTTTGACTCTTTCATCCTTCCCTGACCTTCTCCGAGCTTCTTTGACTCTTTCATCCTTCCCTGACCTTCTCCGAGCTTCTTTGACTTTTTCATCCTTCCCTGACCTTCTCCGAGTTTGACTTTCATCCTTCCCTGACCTTCTCCGAGCTTCTTTGACTTTCATTCTTCCCAGACCTTCTCCGAGCTTCTTTGACTTTCATCCTTCCCTGACCTTCTCCGAGCTTCTTTGACTTTCACCCTTCCCTGACCTTCTCCGAGCTTCTTTGACTTCATCCTTCCCTGACCTTCTCCGAGCTTCTTTGACTTTCATCCTTCCCTGACCTTCTCCGAGCTTCTTTGACTTTCATCCTTCCCTGACCTTCTCCGACCTTCTTTCACTTTCATCCTTCCCTGACCTTCTCCGAGCTTCTTTGACTTTCATCCTTCCCTGACCTTCTCCGAGCTTCTTTGACTTTCATCCTTCCCTGACCTTCTCCGAGCTTCTTTGACTTTCATCCTTCCCTGACCTTCTCCGACCTTCTTTGACTTTCATCCTTCCCTGACCTTCTCCGACCTTCTTTGACTTTCATCCTTCCCTGACCTTCTCCGAGCTTCTTTGACTTTCATCCTTCCCTGACCTTCTCCGAGCTTCTTTGACTTTCATCCTTCCCTGACCTTCTCCGAGCTTCTTTGACTTTTTCATCCTTCCCTGACCTTCTCCGAGCTTCTTTGACTTTTTCATCCTTCCCTGACCTTCTCCGAACTTCTTTGACTTTCATCCTTCCCTGACCTTCTCCGAGCTTCTTTGACTTTCATCCTTCCCTGACCTTCTCCGAGCTTCTTTGACTTTCATCCTTCCCTGACCTTCTCCGAACTTCTTTGACTTTCATCCTTCCCTGACCTTCTCCGAGCTTCTTTGACTTTCATCCTTCCCTGACCTTCTCCGAGCTTCTTTGACTTTCATCCTTCCCTGACCTTCTCCGAGCTTCTTTGACTTTCATCATTCCCTGACCTTCTCCGAGCTCCTTTGACTTTTTCATCCTTCCCTGACCTTCTCCGAGCTTCTTTGACTTTTTCATCGTTCCCTGACCTTCTCCGAGCTTCTTTGACTTTTTCATCCTTCCCTGACCTTCTCCGAGCTTCTTTGACTTTTTCATCGTTCCCTGACCTTCTCCGAGCTTCTTTGACTTTCATCCTTCCCTGACCTTCTCCGAACTTCTTTGACTTTCATCCTTCCCTGACCTTCTCTGAGCTTCTTTGACTTTCATCCTTCCCTGACCTTCTCCGAGCTTCTTTGACTTTCCTCCTTCCCTGACCTTCTCCGAGCTTCTTTGACTTTCCTCCTTCCCTGACCTTCTCCGAGCTTCTTTGACTTTCCTCCTTCCCTGACCTTCTCCGAACTTCTTTGACTTTCATCCTTCCCTGACCTTCTCTGAGCTTCTTTGACTCTTTCATCCTTCCCTGACCTTCTCCGAGCTCCTTTGACTTTCATCCTTCCCTGACCTTCTCCGAGCTTCTTTGACTTTCATCCTTCCCTGACCTTTTCCGAGCTATTTTGACTTTCATCCTTCCCTGACCTTCTCCGAGCTTCTTTGACTTTCATCCTTCCCTGACCTTCTCCGAGCTTCTTGGACTTTCATCCTTCCCTGACCTTCTCTGAGCTTCTTTGACTTTCATCCTTCCCTGACCTTCTCCGAGCTCCTTTGACTTTT